>JALPQI010000980.1:0-191958 GCA_025490895.1 Thaumatotibia leucotreta | reverse complement strand
GACGCGGCCAGAGATTTCATCATGTCGCTGGATTATTACTGATTTAAATGATTAAAGCATCCTTTGGAGATTTTTTTTTCACTTTTTGAATCGTTGACTGTAATGTTTGAATTAAGATTACCTTCGTAAAAATATACACGGTGCTCGTGAGCATTCCGAAAGATTTTAATGCTGGATTCCTGACCACATTTAGAGTCTTTAATGTTATATAAAATTTCCTGGATTCGGCTTGGTTTCAGAGGTAATCAACCTTTTTTCGAAATAAGTTTTTCGACGTAACTCGTCATTTAACTTCTTTATGATTACAATGCCACCACAATGTGTTCTAATATTACCACACCTTTTGCCTGACAATCAAAAAATACGAATAGACTTTACGAAATAACCTGTATCTAAAAAAACAATTGAAATAAATAATTTAAACAAATTGTTGTTATGATAAAAAGTACTGGAAATGTTAAGAAGTATTTTTTTTTGGTGGAATTGACTTTTGGTCTCATAATATTTTATGTTTATTTTGATGCCTAGAATGCACAGTTAAATCTTTCGCAATGCTCGCGAGCACCGTGTACATTTACATCGAGTTCTACTATTTATACAACGCTGTAGGCAACTTTAATGAATTTGACCAATCGTGTGCAAGCAAAAAAGACATCAACGGGCGGCCAGCTCAGGATCTGCACTTCGTTTCGGCGTATTTATTTCTTTATTTAGATTTGTTTACTTATTTTTATTGTTGGCCTACTGCGCACTCAGAAGTAAGCAAATTTCGGGGATTTATCTGTCTCACCAACGAAGGCATCGTTAGAGTGACAGAGACAAATCCCCGAAATTTGCTAACTTCGGAGTTCGTGATAGGGCCGCAGACTCTGGTCAAAAAACGTCAATAGTTGATTGTGTCACAAGGGATCAAAATGGTATATTTCCGGCGTGGGCGTATATTGAATCCTGAGCGTAATGAAGGATTCAAGCGTTAGGTAACGTCCAAGACGAAATAATTTTGATACCGTGTGACACATACTGCTTTTCACACCACCTATGAGAAAAATAAAAGATATATCACATATTTAATATTTATGCAAATAATCGATTCTGAAGAAATTTTTATCAATTATGAACGTACTGTTTATTTTCATATTTCATTGCAATTTTTTAGGCTGGCAATAGAAAGTCCTTGAACAGAATAGTGCTACTTTGATCCCTGCTAGCCGGGAGGAAAAGTCCCGTATTCGAATAGGTGGTGTGAAAAGGTTAACACGTTCGGCTAAACGTCTATAGATTATTAATATGCAACGAGTTATTGATGTTGCCGGCCGAAAGTGTTAAATAAGGTTGATATTTGGTCGCTGGTGTCACATATTCATTTCTGCCATAACTTGGATAAGGTAGCCAAAATTTAAGTGCATCCCGTTGCTTGTGAGATTTTGAGACGCAGAGTAGCGTCTAGGAAGTGTTTTCCAGAAATAAGTTAAACTAAAATTTTAGGAGTATTAATAGTGCGTAGGTAATGGTAGCATCTAATACTATTTTAAGTGATTTCAAAATGTTATCGATACTTCTGAAACTTTCCAAAACCTTTTATGAGGGTTATTCTAAGTCTCAAAAGCTCACAGGAATGCATTTATTTTTGGCCACCTTGTATATTTCTTGTAACTCACTATAAAAGGAAAATTCAGGTAAAGGGCACCTATTGCTATCATTGTATTTGAATAACAACAATAATCAAATTTTGTAATAAACTTAAACTATTTATTTTTTCCTTTTACAAAATGACCTCTAATAAAGAATTTACAATAATTTTTCATATTCCAAAAGTGATATTTCAATCACGACGGCTCAGGACCATGAAATATTAGAAAAACTCAAAAATTTCTTTTCTACGTATAAGTCTTATAAAGGTGACTTATAGAATGTTCTTTTGGAAATAGTAACGTGTCAAGTCTTAGCTGTTTACTAGGATAATGCTCCTGAGCCGAGAGGTGGGTCTCCTCCGATTTGGACCCCAGAAATCAACATAATATACGGTTACATAAGATTACGTCAAATCCATAGACTAATAGAATATTTCCGGGCGCTCTGTCGCTGATACAAAACTGTGATTGAAGTGCACAATGTCATGTGGACTCCTCGTATTTACAACAACAATTATAGTAGACTATAGCGTCTGCCAGTGTCTGAACGAAACGTACACATTCAAAACGGCGGCCATTGCAAGATCACATTAATGTATAGCGACGGGTAATCCGTAATATCCTATACATCCACGGTCAAATCAAACACCCGTTTACCAGACCCACTGCTTTATTGACTTACCAGTGTATACAATAAATCATAACAATTCGTCAAACAAAACAACATGTGCCGAACTTATAGTAATTATAAATACGGTCTGGCTATAGCGGAGTTCAGTCGGGCAAATAAATATCAACGTATGTACACGAGGTTTTCGCGTGCCACCTCCACTATATATTTATAACGTTTTTTAAAAATTTATAATTTATTTCGTTATGTCCTATCTATGTAGGTGCCGGCCGCGGCGCTTCTGCCTATTCTAGTAGTACAAAATGTACAGGAATTTTGGCTAGTATCGGATGATGTGACACTAATAAGGCGATTTACCTAGCCAGCGGTTATCAAGTAGCTAAATCATTAACGGCAGACCACACTAAATGCGTGAGCAGCACGTACGCGTTGTAGCATATGTAAATGTCATATTAGATGGCACACCGCTAACGTGGACGTGACCAGCGAGCGGTGTGACATTAAATATGACATTTACATAAGCTACAACGCGCTGCTCACGCATCCGGTGTCGTTCACCCTTAAGCTACGTCCACACTAGCGTTTTATCAAATTAATGGAGTTAGTTGAATCCCGAACGGTATTATATGGCCTCCGCATGTACAGACGCTATTAAATATGTCAGATCAGGGTGCTTAGACAAGTTGCAAATCGCTAACGCTTAATCGTCAATCGTAAGCGAAAGGCAGCTAACTGTCTTCTACGAAGACAGTTAGCTGTCTTCGTAGCACTAATATGAAAGTGACAGAGAGGGAAAACTACGATACGCCACTAAGCGCTAGCGATTGGCAACTTGGCTAAGCATCCAGCCATGTTGCTCAAAAATATCTGGACACTGAACGCTATTACAATAGGCATGCTTAGATAATTCTGAGCATCCAGGCCTCTGATATAGCTGTCCTAGTGTAGAAAACAGTATTTACTAACTCTAAAAAGCCGTCTTAAGTAGTCAAAAGGCAGTTTTTTCTACGGAATTTCATAGCAAATACTGCTATCTACATTAGGCAGATTATCTGATGGTGTTGTACTAGTATGGATGTACCTTGTTTCTAGCAATACCACTGACTTGGTACACAGACATCCCTTTGTGCAATCTGATAGCCGATCTGTCTATATGGTTAACGTATCAACCACGAAGGTTAGGCCTCCAGTCCTTTCAATGTTCTGTCAATATTCATTCCAAAAACAAATACATCTAAAGAATAATCCTATAAAATACATAGTTGACAGCCATACTAATGATCTTAGAACCCGATTTGTAGAAAATTACAATTCTAATTATTCTCTTGAGTTTCCTTGGGCTCTAAAGAGGTAAGCACTTCAAATCAAATCTAGCTCATTTCTATACCATGCATTTTTTTTTAAATTGGAAAGCGTTAGGCATAGAAAATGACTACGGATGGCGTGCAACCTCGAATTTTATACACCTTATTGCTGATAAGTATGTTACATTTTTCCATATAAAATACTTCTGTATTTCTATACTAATCCGCTCTAAGCATAGGTCATATACATAATAGTAGACTGTCAAGTTTACTACCAATAAAAATTGAACCTAAAATGTAGTCGCTATAATATATATCGAAGATGCCAGGATGCTCATATATATCTGAGTAGACCTCTAGTACATGTTTAGATATTTTTGAGCACAATAGTTACCTCGATATATATGATTGTGACTGTCTTTCTACAGGCCATCCGTCATCGTATTGAGATTTAACAATTGGGCTGATTCATACAAATGTAAAACTAGATTTTATAATATCATTATGATATTGATATTTACCGTTCCGGCTACATTCTCCTTCCAGTGAGGAAATTTACCATTTGGGAATATTCCGTGTTGGGAATGTCACCGGGAACGGTACACCATTATGTTAATATACACATGTTGACTTAGTATGATATAAATCATGCCCAAAAGCTTTACATTAGTCTAAATTGTAGTTCCAAGTTGAGTACTTCACGGTGCAGATTATATTACATTTGTACCGGCCGTGATTGGTCCACCAACTGTTTTGTAGTCAAATGTATAAATGAGTATATTAAGGGCCCTATTTGACCAACATTCTCTTGACTTTAGGCATATCGACTAATACAATACATGATATAATCACTATGTTCTAAAAGTTGAGATTTTGTAAGAGTTTAGTTATGAAGTGCTTCGTTGCCTGTTAATAGGGAAGAACAAGTAATTTGTTTGTAATAAATTATACTGCATACATAAACAAGAACCTTCGTAGGAAAGGTTCAAGTTCTATACAATTACATTTTATAAATTTGCCTATTGCTATATTTGTATTTTAAACAATACATAATACGCTATGACTGGTCGTTCGTGAAAGCTTTCTGAAATTCGAAGCTAAGGCCGAGACACACCAGTCTTTAACGTCTACTATGACATTTCATACGATACAACGCGCAAGCGAACGTTCTGCGGACGCATCCGGTATGGAATTTAGATTGACTATAGAACTCAGTAGTGACACCTATCTGCAGTTTTTCACCTCTTCACCGAGTGAATATATATCCTGTTGGTCAAATAGAAGCCATGCGTATTGACAATGTAGATAAAATAGTTCAAAGAACTAAAAAAGTATAGAAAAAATGTAAGACTTATTGTCTTTGGAACAAGGCAAAATTATTTTTGTATTTGTAAAAGAGAATTTCAAAAGGAAATCTTACAATGACATTCATACAGTGTGTGGAATTTGACAATTTCTCATCTCATTTCGGATACTAATTTCAATTTATATTTTTATTGAATCAATCGAGTTTTCGTGGTTAGTCAGGCACTTTACTATTAGTCTAATATTGCTTAAGATTCGAATTATTTCAACAATGAATTGAAGGGCCACGAAAGTAGTTTCACATTAGATCTAAATAGATAATTTGATATGATTTGTACAGCAACGAAAAGAGGCATTTATTAGTATATCTCCATTGGATATTATGTGCTAAAATATCAATATTATAAACATCGATATTTGATCTTAACCCTGGCGATGTCAGATGGGGAATATACACAATATATCGTCGACTATGAAAAATCACTATAAAAACTGTCACTACTCTTAGCAACCTCGTATGTCAGTATTGAATCAGAACTGAGATACGAGCTTTATGTCAAGTAGGTGTTTGTTACTTAGGGAGTTTTGCTTGTCGACGATATACTTCTTACAAGTTTACATACTGTATACTTTTCTGCTGCTCACAAAAAAAACTTCTGGCACCTTCAATACAGTTGTTTATGGAATGGCATTATCTACAGGGTGTTACATCATCCACTGAAAACCTTGAACGAGGTGATTTAGTAATTAGTAGGCTATACTGAACAACTTTTACTATGGGGCCAATAACGAAATAAAATAAAAAATTGTCTTTTTCATACATTGTGACGGATCGATCACGACATTTTGTATGAAAGAGCCAAAATATTTTTTGAGATTTCAGGGTTAGCTCCATAGTAAAAGTTGTTCAGGATAACCTACCAAATCACCCCGTTCAAGGTTTTCAGTGTGTGGCGTAACACGTTGTATAAATCTATGGACTGATATCTAGCCTAGTCTAATCGGACCTATTTTACGGTACTGGTAAATGTAGAAAATACAGGATTTTTTACAATTTAACGAATACATGCGTCTGAATATACAAATGATTCAATGATGTCTATGATGGTTATATTTGTCAAGATTAATGATGACTTACACTCGATATTTTTTGTCAGATTTTAAAAGGCAATTGATAGATCAATACATTCCAAATATTACCGTTGTTTTCTCAAGTATATTTGATGATAGTTTTTATTGAATTCTAATGGATTTCCACTGTAAAGTGTATGTATTTTATGAATTTTATCATAGACATAAAATTTTGACAATTTCACATTCCTATTCTGTTGCATTTGTCCTGTTTTACTGGCAAAAATAGTGGTTTTTGTCAATTAAAGTGTTACACTGGAGAACTAATGTAAAACTTAAATCAATAAAAGGTAACGCAGTTAATGCGCAAGTAAAACATTCTTTTTAAGAAATAGGTTTGAGCAGAGAACGTTAAACAGTTTCATAATAGTACAAGTGCCAATTGGTTGATCCATTTTCCAACACATTAACATTTGTGCCTCTTACAAACAAAATTATAATTATTGTAGGTTGCTTGGTTTTCGGTTTATTAGAAATCATATACATGCTTCTATTCTAGACCTATTTTTCTCTTGGAATGGCTCTGACAAAGCTAAAAATTGTGAAAATTTCCTTCTTTTTCTAAACGCCTTCTGATAGTGAAAGGCGATCGACAATGTGCAAAATGCAGAAATTATTTTAGAACAGGAGAACCCGATCCTAAAATTCATGTCTCTTGGATTTTGCAAATCGATAGTCTTGGACGTTGGTGTGAAACAGTCTTTCTTCGGACATTGAATGATGACTGCAGATGTGCTAAGCGAAGACAAAAAGTGGAGAAACAAGAAAACCCTATCCAAATATTCAGATTTTATGCAATTTTGGCCGTCGGTGTCCGACATTGAATTGTTACAGTAATTAACTACACGTGCTAAGCCAAAAACAAGTCATTACTTTTGGAACAACTTACCCAAAATCAAGGTTTTACTCAAAATGTTGTACAGGAAATCCAAATTCAGAAGTATCTTAGAGAACTCTTGATTCGTACATCAGTTGAGAGTCGGTGTTATTCGTGTCATTGGACTTGGGGCTTATTAGGATATTACTTAAAATAATCTTGATATGAACATATTTGGTTCGCATATCAGTCGGTCGTCGGTGTCATTGGTTGGTGTCATCAGTGTTGGACGTGAGGTGGTTGAAGATATTACTCAAAATTTTCAACAGGAAATCTGAATTCAAAAGTTACTTGGATATATTCGCTTCGCACATCAGTTGGACGTTGGTGTCATCGGTAGACGTCGGTGTCATTGGACATGAGGCGATTAACCAAGATGTTACTCAAAATGTTGAACAGGAAATCTCAATGCAAAAGTTTTAGATATATTCGCTTCATATATCAGTTGGACGTCGGTGTCATTGGACATGTTACTCAAAATGTTGAACAGGAAATCTCAATCCAAAAGCCTTAGATATATTCGCTTCAAATATCAGTTGGACGTCGGTGTCATCGGTAGACGTCGGTGTCATTGGACATGAGGCGATTACCCAAGATGTTACTCAAAATGTTGAACGGGAAATCTCAATCTAAAAGTTTTAGATATATTCGCTTCACACATCAGTTGGACTTTGGTGTCATCGGTAGATGTCGGTGTCATTGGACGAGAGGTCGTGATCAAGATACATATTACCCAAAATTTAACAGGAAATCTCAATCCAAAAGTATTAATTAGATATATTCGCTTCACACATTAGTTGGACGTCGGTGTCATTGGACGAGAGGTCGTGATCAAGATACATATTACCTAAAATTTTACAGGAAATTGCAATCCAAAATTTTTTAATATATTCGGTTTACACATCAGTCGGACATCGGTGTTATCGGACATGAGGATTGATATTACTCAAAATTTTGAACAGGGAATCTCCATCCAAAAGCTTTAGATATATTAGCTTCGCACATTGGTCGTCGGTGTCATCGGTAGACGTCGGTGTCATTGGACGAGAGGTCGTGATCAAGATACATACCCAAAATTTTATAGGAAATCCCAATCCAAAATTTTTGAATATATTCGGTTTACACAGGTGTCATCGGACATGAGCCGATTAATATTACCCAAAATTTTGAACAGGGAATCTCAATCCAAAAGCTTTAGATATATTAGCTTCGCACATTGGTCGTCGGTGTCATCGGTAGACGTCGGTGTCATTGCACGACAGGTCGTGATCAAGATACATATTACCCAAAATTTAACAAGAAGTCCCAATCCAAAATTTTTGAATATATTTCACATCAATTGGACGTCGGTGTTATCGGACATGAGGATTAATATTACCCAAAATTTTGAACAGGGAATCTCAATCCAAAAGCTTTAGATATATTAGCTTCGCACATTGGTCGTCGGTGTCATCGGGAGACGTCGGTGTCATTGGACGAGAGGTCGTGATCAACATACATATTACCCAAAATTTTACAGGAAATCCCAATCCAAAATTTTTGAATATATTCGGTTTACACAGTAAGACGTCGGTGTCATCGGACATGTGGATTAACTCGGCGGGAGTGTGTCAGGGTATCTCATATTCTGCGTTTGACTTACGTCAATATATTTAGAGTTTATTTTTGTTTAACTTTTTTTCACCACACTCTCGCCGGGTTAATATTACCCAAAATTTTTAACAGGAAATTCCAATCCAAAAGCTTTAGATATATTAGCTTCGCACATTGGTCGTCGGTGTCACTGGCCGGTGTGACGTTGGTCGGTGTCATCGGTCGGTATGCCGGTGTCACCGGTAGCGGTCGTACGGTAGGTTACTGCGAGGGGTAGGTGGAGGCGTTGGGCGCAGGCACGGCGCAGGGCTGGTAGAGCAGCGGCGGCGCGGGACCCGGCCCGCCCGCGCCGCCGCTCCAGCCGCCGCCGCCCATGCTCATGCGGTAGCCGGCTGCAAGTACACAGTCACATCATGTTGCTTAGATATAGTAGCTTCGCACGTTGGTCATCGGTGTCACTGGCCGGTGTGACGTTGGTCGGTGTCATCGGTAGGTATGCCGGTGTCACCGGTAGCGGTCGTACGGTAGGTTACTGCGAGGGGTAGGTGGAGGCGTTGGGCGCAGGCACGGCGCAGGGCTGGTAGAGCAGCGGCGGCGCGGGACCCGGCCCGCCCGCGCCGCCGCTCCAGCCGCCGCCGCCCATGCTCATGCGGTAGCCGGCTGCAATTACATCATTCGCATCATGTTTCTTAGTCTAATCCCCTTATTCATAACAGAGTCCGAAATTCTAGTAGCATTTTTGAGCTGTCATAGGGACTTCTCGTTTATCGACTACCGATTATACATATGTATATCGATAAATACAGAATACAGTGTAAAACAATTATGATTACAAGTAAAAGTTAACAATAGACGGTCTTATCGCTCGTGAGCGATCTCGTTTAGATAACTTTTGAGTGGCTGAAAATGTTAAATAGAGATTTGCAATATGATATCATAAGGCTCAATAGCAATTCTCGTAGCAATTTCTTCCGAAAAATGTTTAATAGCCATAAGAAATCCACAAATATTAATAAGGATTAATAAAATATGTATTTTAATTTCTATTTATAATTTCCAAAAAGTTGGTAGCCAAAGGTTATCTAAAAGAGATCGCTCATTAGCGATAAAACCGGCTGCGGTTACTTCTATTTGTAATCATAATTATTTAACATTGTATTCTGAATTTATCTATATACTTATGTATAATCGGTAGTCGATAAACGAGAAGTCCCTATGACAGCTCAAAAATGCTACCAGAATTCCGAACTCTGTTTATAAACTTCTAACTTAAAAAACCGCTTAGTATTGTTTGCCGTGGGGTGACGGCAGCGAGAATACATTTTTCGCAACCCCATCTTTTCGTGCGGATGTCGTAAGAGTCGACTGAAAGATTTAAGTGTCACTGACCATTCTTTGATAAACAATTGATGATGGGCGACGTCATCATAGTGAACACATTACTGCGATCGCCGATCCGCTTGTCCAGCGTGGCGATTATGAACATTTACCTCCTAATGCGTCTACACGCATAGTTATTAGGAGAGACTTACGTCCAGCAATAAACTGAGATAGACTGATAATGTAATGTCCCGCGGATGTTATAAGAGTCGACTAAGGCATTGAAGTGTCACTGCCCATTCTTTGATGGAAGATTGATGATGGGCAGCTTCATCATAGTGAATACATTACTGTGATCGCCAATCCGCTTGCCCAACGTGGCGATTATGAGCATTTACCGCCTAATGCGTCTATACGCATAATTAATAGGAGAATACGTTCAGCAATTAACTGATAGCTCATGATGATTATTAATTATACTGTGCCCCTATGACGTGTATGCCAGTGACGGGGTAAAAAGGGGGAAAAAGGTTACCTGCTGCCGCGGCCTGCGGGTTGCTGTAGGCAGTAGCATATTGCTGATAGTAGCCGGGAGCCATGTAGCCTTGTATCGCCGGGTAGCCCTGGAAAGATCATGGTATACATCAGTGCAATTAAAGTTTCACAGTTATGTTTGTGCCGAGTAGTGACGGCAGTAAGAATACATTTGTCACCATCCTAACTCCTCCTGCGGGTGTCGTAAGAGTCGACTAAGGGATTGAGGTGTCATTTACCATTATTTAATAAAAGATTTGTGATGGGCAACAGCGTCATCATAATGGACACATTACTGCGATCGCCAATCCGCTTGCCCAGCGTAGCGATTATGAGCATTTACCTCCTAATGCGTCTATACGCATAGTTAATAGGAGAGGCCTACGTCCAGCAGTGGACTATCATAGGCTGATGATGTGTATCAATGCCAAACGGGACTTACCTCCTTATTCATAAACGTCTGCTAACTTAACAAGCCGCTAATAATTGTTTGCCCCTTTCGGTCTTAACAATGTGTCCATAAGAGCAAAAGGGACAAACAATTATTAGCGGCTATGAATAAGGGCGTTATTCGCGTAATCTTACTTTAAATATTGTCCTGACGTTTCAGGCATGACGTTGACGTTACGATATTGCCCCCCTTATTCATAAACATAAACGAGTGAAAAGGATAAATAATACTTAGCAGCTTGCTAAGTTAGGAGGAGAAGAAAGAAAGAAAGAAAAAAACGTTTATTCGAGACACAGTAGGAACAAAACAAAACAGTAAACACGAAATTTTGTCTCGAAATGGCCAAAACTCAGCATTTTGCCAGCAGAGCCAGCGCTGGTCTTCCGCTTTGGCCATTTGAGTTAGACACTTTACACACAAGGAGCCGTTTATGAATAAGGGGTTTAGACTACAGCACTGTTATTCACTAAGGAAACCGCCATGCTGTCAGCGCTGTGTCAGCGCTGCGGCAGCGTCGAGCCTAAAAATGGTATTCACTATTGTACTTTAAACGACACTAGTGCTCGGCGACGAATGCGGCGTGAGCTGGAACTACACTGCGTCGAGAGTTTGACGTTTAATGTACGAACTTCGTTTTCTCTAACGAAAAACAGCGACGAACTCGCCCACAACCTCGCTCACAGCCTCGATTCCTAATGTCCAATAAAACAGCTAGGATTTTAGACTGAAGGCTGTCTCAATGTCGAGCTCGTCGACGAACGCAGCGTCGAATGTGTGAATAAGAGAATAGCATAACAGATGTGCAAATCGCACAAGACAATATTTAACGTAAGTTTACGCGATCAAGTCCCAAAGGTTTGTGCAAGCTGTTGTGAAACACATCAAATTATATTATTAAATTCATTCACATCAATTATGTCATTAAATTGATTTACATCAAATTATGTTTTGAAGTATGTGTGTTTTTAAGTACCCAGTCATTAACTACTATGCATAATGTCACAAAAATAGTCATACAAGATAGATTCTCGGAGATATCAGGTAACATAACATACATACAACAAAAAAATCCAGTTGAATTGAGAACCTCCTCCTTTTTTTGAAGTCGGTTAATAAATAGACTTGATGCTACAAGTTATTGTAGTTTGTGAATTTGCGATATTACAAAAAGAATGTTCAAATAATTATAAAATACCTGAAAATTATAAACACGCAATACCAAATATGCAATTCTGTACTTGAATGAATTGACTATAGTTTGTAAGCTATGAAAAATATTACTTTGTTTCTATTATTTTTCCTGCCAGATAAAACTACGAAAATATTTTCAAAAATAAATGTGACGTAAGAAATATCTTAATGAAAAGGTTAACATTTTTTACACTTGTATGAAATAATAGTATAATATTAACAATAGAAAGTCATTTCAATGAGATGACATAATTAACATATGTATTTGTTATCTAAATGCCTTTTTCACTTAAGCCACTAAAATGTGAAAATACAAGTTAAAAGTTTTTGTGACTATCAGGCTCGCGTTTTATAAAGATACAATTTACAATTTCGCTGTTTGCCTCTCTAACGCATGCACATATTGGCTAGAAAGAGAGGCAAACAGCGAAATTGTAAATTGTAACTTTATAAAACGCGACCCTGCTGTGCTACTATTTAACCAATCTCTTTGTACAGACACCATCAGATATACGAGAGCGGCCACGATGCCCAAAAATATCTGTACACGGGTCATGTTAAAATATGAGCTACTAATAAATAAAACATGGAAGCAGGGTAATTTGCTAGTAACTGGCCACTCTCCAGTAACTGGACACCTTATATACATTAACTGTATGTGCTTACAGTTAGAATTCATTTTAAATGATGTGTCATGTCTGTCAATGACTCTCCCTCTTCCAAAATGAATTCTAATATAAGTTCATAAAGTGCTTTTCAAAAACGGTCCTAAATTGTAGTTTACAAGTGTCACCCCCTCTCCCTCTTCAATGTTTAACTGTAATTAATTAAAAAAATAATTGTGATTGGCCCATCAGTCATTCAAAGTTTTGATTGGCTATCTATATTATATAATATAAACATTTGTCAAAGATGTTGCGCTGAAATATGCGCGGTGTTAAGAAAAGCGCTAAGTCCTGCCCATCTTGGCATAATTTAACAATTGATTTTGGCATTTTTGTGCTGGCGATGGCGTTAGATGGCGCAGAATATGAGTCATCAGTGTCATCACTGAAATTGGACCTGCACTCTGACGCGATTGTGATGTTTTTCCTTCCTCGAGTATTTCCCTCGCTTACTATAAAAATTTAAAAACCTTAAACTTATCTAATAACTTTTTTCCTTATAGTCATCATTTTCATTAATAGCGTCACATTTATTATAATTTTATTTTTATTCGATAATTCGATAATGTATGTGGGGAGTAAGGATTTATAGTAGGTGTGTCAATCACTTTTTTTTTTGTTGTTATTCTGTCACATCACCCAGGGGACAACAGTGGGATAGTTTGTTAGAAGAAAGTATCATGCACACTCTTACTATCATGATGAGTGGATGACCCACCTTGGAAAGGCCACATAACTGTCAAAAAATTCAAACTTTTGTCAATTTGAATGCTGCTAAACTGTGATTTAAGGGTGACCCAGGAGAACGTAACCATGGCAACGAGTGACATAAAAAAGTGATTGACCCAGGTATACATTGGTTTTATTCAATTACTTTCACCAATGTACACGTGTTTGTTTGTCTATCTCTTAGTTCCTGTAGCCGACTCATTTACTCAAAGGTTAACTGGAAGAAATCCCTTACAGGGATAAGTTCGCCTTTGCACCTATTTATTTATTTATTTAAACCTTTGGGAAACAAACAGCCAAAACAAAACATGTAGATAAAACAGATTACACATACACAAGCCACACAGTTTCCACTAATGAGTAGTAACAGTTATGTTGCTCATAAATTAATTTTATTATATTTAAATTGTGTTTTGTGTACAGTCGCCATCAGATATATGGTAGCGGTCGAGGTCCCCAAATAAATCGGAGCAACGTAAAATTTCAATAAATTCGTTACGTAAAAAAGGGCAATAAATTAGAGGCATGTAATTCGTCACAAATTTAGGAGCAACCACTTTTCAATGAATTCGTAACGTATAATTAGGCAAACATATCGGAACACAGAGATAATCAGAAATATCTGAGCAGTCAAGGTGGTCGTAAATATCTCAACATTTATGGGAAATATACCTTAGCGTCATATACACATCGCTTTAAATTCTTTATGGTCAGCCACAAGTCTTGACTAGGTTGTCAATATTTGAATTTAAAACAGAGTGGTTTGTTATGACGTTCTTCGAAAAGAGTAGACATTTGTCATCGTGACAAATATATTTCTGTCTCTTTCGCAAATTGATGAGATATTATGCCTAAATCATTATTTAAAATGAGTTATCTAGTTAACCGCTGTTTTGACGTATTACCAAAATTGCCAAAGGTAGGCCAAGAACAAGGTAAGGAGCAAAGCTAAATTTCGTGAGAAGATGTCGGGTACTCTGCGGTGGCGCAATAAAGTTCGAGTAATAATTATATTAGGAAGAGGTACAGAAGTTGGTATTATTAAACAGCGATTACAATGGGATTTGAAAGTACTGTTGACACAACAGTGTATAAGTCAATCTAGAATATATTCATAATCATACAGGGTGGCCAAATAAGATATATACACACTTTATTTTTGAAATTTTATTCTATACATAATACAAAAAATATAAAGTATCACTGGTTAAATAAAATTATTTTGGATCGGCAATTACACATGGAAAATAATCAGACAAATATCCACCTCCAGTAGCATCGCAGATGCCAACCCTTTTCATCATGATTGATGATGATTTCAGTGATCGTGGTTCGAGTATTTTGTTTTAATTGCTAAAGGTTCGTTGGCCAATTAGAAAAGACAAATCCTTTTAAATAACCCCACAAAAAAAAAACAGGAGCTGTCAAATCAGGCGATCTTGGGGGCCAGTTAATGTTACCTTTTTATCACACTTGCTGTCTCAGCGCGCCATTGCTTGCATGCATAGCGGGAGTAATAGAAAAGTGAAATTCCCTAGGGAGCAATAGAAATGTCAGTACGTCATTTAATAATATTTTGTCTTAAAACTTATTTTTTTGAAAGAGAAATTCTGAATGTATAAGACATACTAAGTAGTATTTGTTTTTAAAGACCATAATTATCTATCATCGATTTTGATAAAAAAAACTGCATTAGAAAAAAAAACGTGTTGAATATGTGAAAACAATGTATTTTATTCATTTTAGACATCATGCTTCTTAGGGGATATGGTTCCTAAAAACAAATACTACTATTTACTGCTTAAGACCTACACAATGGTTATCCGAATAGAAATAGTGCAGATAAGTTTATTTTTTCAAAACAACCGGATTCGATTCCCCCGTTGGGTAGTTTTTTTTCTTCAAATATATTAATGCAGTTTTTCTGTTTATTAAAATCGATGACAATCCGATAGTTTCAGACATTCCCATACTGACTGATTTTAATGAGCCACCATTTTAGTAAAGCAACAATAGCATAAACATATAATATATAATATCATATATTATGTATAATATCACTGTTACTGATGTCAAGCCTCCGCAGGCTACGTCTACCGCTTACTACGGACGGTCCGTGTGCGTGTTTGCCACCAACATACAATTATCACTGATAATACGTGCGAAAAGGAAATTCGTAACTCGTGTAGATTTAATTTCTCTCCACTCAACTTAATTTTTTTCGCACTTGTATCGTAATTTACTATTTTACTTTCGGAAAGTCGTTACAGTTGTCACAAGGTTTAGAACGATTTTCGTAAATTCTTGATATGAGGTTCGACCTACCTATGTTGGAATTTCGCTACAATTGTGGTATTTTTGTGACAATATATAATTTTGCCTCGCTTAAAAGACGGTATTTATTGTTGATTGCTAAAAGTTCTCGCAATATATTTGAAACACAAACAACCACACGGCTCGTCTGATGATAAGTGGTAACCGTAGCCTATGGACGCCTGCAATGGGAAAAACAGTCAATTTACAATTCTCGGAGTTGTCACCGTGGTAAAATAAGATCCGCAAATGACTTTTAGGTAGGCACTTTTAGGCTGTTCACCCTTTATACTTTTTTAGTTCCGTTCAAATAAATCATTTGCTAGCTTTACGATTTTATTTACTTATCGCATATTAATATGATTACATCAATAAAAAATCAAAATTGAATTTATGCATTTTTCGATAATGATGCTTGAAAACTTCTCTTTTATCTAGGAAACTCATTTACTCACCCACAACAATGCCGTCAAAATCATCTTTGACATTGACAACTTAAAGTAGTAGTAGTGACAACATAGTAACAAATTAAAATAAACTATGTGATGCAGACTTAAGGTTTATTTCCTATAAATGTTCCGATCTTTATGATCATCCTGGCTGCTTCGATATCTTTGAGTCATGTTCGTTACGATATCTTTACCTACTTGTACGTTACGAATTTATTGAAAAGTGACTGCCCCTAAATTTATGACGAATTACACGCTCCCAAAACATTGCCCTTTTCTCACGTAACGAATTTATTGAAATTTTACGTTGCTCCGATTTATTTGGGGACCTCGACCGCTACCATATATCTGATGGCGACTGTACAATAAAGAATTGACATACATATAAACAATTTGGTGTTTGCCTCTCTTTCTAGCCAATTGATACGTGCGTGCATTAGAGAGGCAAACAGCGAAATTGTAAAATGTAACTTTATAAAACGAAACCCTGGTGGCGACTGTAGAATCTACTTTAGAAAGTCGGTTAACGAGAACACAGAAATTAGCTCTTTCTCCATAATGACAATTAACCTTCGGCCTAATTCATTGTATAAATTGACACACGCGTGGTTCCCTTTCGTGATAGTATGACTGCTAATTAGGTTCGTTTGGTTATCATTAGTTAATTAGAGGTCATTATGTATTATTACGTGTTTCTAGAGATACTTTCTATTATTCATATTTATGATAGATTAAATTATAAATACGCAAACTTAGGTTAGGTTAAATTTTTTATAGAAAATGCTGCAAATTTTTTAACAAATTCACAAGATCATCCATTTAAAGGGTAAATCCACAAGACTGTAACGAGAGTTACCAATTCTTTCGTATGTTTTAAAATTAATTCATCAAAATTGAGTTTCCGTACGTCTAGCCTAGCCCTGTAGGTAGATATGTGGACCCTTAAATGTTCTTAATTAATATGAGAACATACAAAAGAATTGGTATCTCTCGTTACAGTCTTGTGGATTTAGCCTAAATATATAATCATATAATATTTAAATTCTTCGAAAGGTGGATTTAGACCAAACGAGCGAATGCTGATTCTATCCCCCACTCGACGAAATTCGTTGTTACACAAAACGTGATTCGTCGAAATTCGTTGATTTCGTAGAGTAAGGGATAGAATGAGCTTGAGCATTCGCTCGTTTGGTCTAAATCAACCTTTAGAAGATGAAAGAAATTAATCGATTCGTAAATCTACGAATCGCAATTAATGATAACACTGCTTGAGGTAAAATCAATTAGTTTCCGCTTGTGGAACCATTTGGTTTTAAATGAGTATAATGAGTATATTGCATACTCCATACTCCTGATACTGTGACGGTAGATAAAGCTGTGCCATTTGTATGGTAGACGCCGTCAATACAAATTGCGAATAATGTAAAGAAACGGTTCAAAGAAAGATATCCATAAATTACGCATCATTCCATTTTATAATTGATCATTATTATCGGGTACAGTCAAAGACAAAATAAGGTGTACACAAAAATGTTCAAAAATGTCCTAGAGCACTCTAATTCTGTGTAATAAATAACAACGTCATAACTATTTATGAGCGGATTATTTCGATACTTATTTTTGAACTTAACTGTACCTACATTAGGCGCGAATTAACGCGATTGGCCCGGCAGCGTGGTACGATACGCAACAATGGATATACCTAGGGCTGCCAACCAAAAATCACAGATATGCGGGACATTCGCGAATAAATTGCGGGACTTGGCTATAAAATGCGGGATGGGAATGACATTAACATTAAAAAAACATTGCTTAGTTTCAGATCGTTTCAATTTAGATGAACCTAATGCACCCAACGCAATAATTCATATTTTGGTAGTTATACACGTTCAGTGCACTGTGCTCGCGGGCTATTGGTGCGGACGTCGTCGCGGTATATTCAAATTAACATGACGAAATCTTAAATTGCTTTCATTTACGTATTCATATTATTATTTTAGTATTTTCAGTTCAGTATTCCGTGAAAAGCGGGACAACTGGCGTCCCGCGTGAACCCTTTGCGGGACCCATACTTTAGGGCCCCAGAAACGGGACGTCCCGCATATAGCGGGACGGTTGGCAGCCCTAGATATACCCTAAGTGACACTTCTGCTCATATTTATTGTGATATTGTCTAACCTGTGGCCTATACATATATAGTTGTCAGCCTCTGTAGCCTAGTTGGTAGTGACCCTGCTTACGAAGCTGGAGGTTCCGGGTTCGAATCCCGGCGAAGGGCATTCTTTGTGTATTTATTTATCACAAATGTTTGTTCCTTGGTCGTGGCTGTGTATGTATCTAAGTATCTATACGTATCTATCTATTATATATATCGTCGCCTGGTACCCACATCACAAGCCTTAATTGAGCTTACCGTGGGACTAGGTTGATTTGTGTAAGATGTCCCAAGATATTTATTTATTTATACCACAAAACTTTACAAGCGTACAGGTGCATTGAGAAATTACTTGCCTTCGGAAACGTCCGTAAACACATGCTGTTTCAGGCAGTGTCACCGAGTCTGACTGAAGTAGCATGACAGCTATTACTGTCAGTCTCAGTGAGATAGATTGCAACAGCATAACGTTGACGAACGTTTTCGAAGGCAAGTCATTTCTCACTACATGTGTACAGTCGAAGACAAAATAAGGGGTATACAAAAACGGTCAAAAATATGTCCCAGTGCACTCTAATTCTGTGTAATAAGAACGTCGTAACATATTTATGAACGGATTCTTTCGATACTTCTTTTTGCACTTGACTGTACAACTAACAACTCTACAAAATGGTGTAAATTCCCATACAAAAAGTTGACAATTTTGTAGAATTGTACGCTTGCAAAGTTTTGTGGTATAGGGGCCTGGCCGCGTGATAACGGCAGTAAGAATACATATGTCAGTTTTGTCACCTCCCCAACTCTTCTCATAGATGTTGTAAAAGTAAAGGAACTAAAGTGTAACCATTTAAGGCCAGCCACACCAGATGCCTGTGCAGCGCAAGTGCACGCAAGTGGTGTGCCATCTTCTATGACATTTCTGACTCTTATCTTCTTATCTTATTTATTGGTGGGGCCCTTACGGATACACTTCGACCCATTGGGATCTTTTGTGTAATAATAATAACATTTCTGACTCTACAACGCGCACTTGCAACCGGTGTGACTAGAGATGGGCCGTTCCCGATAAATTCCCAATGTTACTATAGGAAAAATTACCATTTGGGAATATTCCCCATACAGTTTTGGGTATGTTACCGGGAACGGTGACTAGGTGTGACCCAGCCTTTATTTATGAAAATGATGATGGCAGCATCGCTGCGACCAAATGGACGTCTAACGCCAGCTCAAAAATGCCCTCAAAATCAATTGTTCAATTGTGCCAAGAGGGGCAGAACATAGCGCTTTTCTTAACACCATGCATATTAAGGTGCGTTCAAACTAAAATAGCATTCGCTGTTCTAACCTCCCACTCTACGAAATTCGATCGGTAAACAAAACGTGATTGGTTGAACAGCGAATGCTCTTTTGGTTTAAACGCAACTTTACGGCGCAACATCTTTGACAAATGTTTATAGAATATAGCCAATCAAAACTTTGATGGATCAATCACAATTATTTTTAAATGGCGGTTTAAGTTTTTATAGGGCATTGAAATTGATTGCCGTGATGCATTGAAGATGGAGTGACATTTATCAACTAAAATTCAGGACTTTGAAATGCAATTTAGTATGGCGTGCGACTTCCATGTTTTATTTGTTCGTAGCAGAATCGTCATCATAATGGACACTACTGATTGCTAACCCAGCCTTGTGATTACCTTCTAAAGCGTCCATACGCGTAAGTTTTAGGGGCCTAGGTCCAGCATCATCATCATCATCATCATCATCATCATCATCATCATCATCATCATGATCATCATGATCATCATCATCATCATCATCATCATCAGCCTATGATAGTCCACTGTAGGACGTAGGCCTCTCCTATTAACTATGCGTATACGCATATTAGACGCATTAGGAGGAAAATGCCCATAATCGCCACGCTGGGCAAGCGGATTGGCGATCGCAGTAATGTGTCCACTATGATGACGCTGCTGCCCATCATCAATCTTTTATCAAATAGTGGTCAGTGACACTTCAATCCCTTAGTCGACTCTTATGACACCCGCAGGAGGAGTTGGGGTGGTGACAAATGTATTCTTACTGCCGTCATCACACGGCACACTGCCGTCACCACACGGCACACTGCCGTCACCACACGGCACACTGCCGTCACCACACGGCACACTGCCGTCACCACACGGCACAGCTAGGTCCAGCGGTGGACGATAATAAGCTGATAAGGCTTACCTGAGCATACCAATATCCCATACCCTGCTGGTACGGGTAGCCGGGGTATCCTTGCGATTGCGCGCCCATGGCCGGCGGGGCTGCCGGGGTACTCGGCGTGCTCTGAAACAATATCAAAACATTGGTTAGTCCAGTCAAAGACAAGATGTGTATAAAAATGCTCAAAAATATGTCCTCATGCACTTTAATTCTGTGTAATAAGAACGTCGTAACATATGAATATGAAGATTTTTTGAGAATTTTTTGTCACTTGACTGTCCAAGAAACATGTATAATTATAATCTGTCAAAAATGTTACTGTTGACAAAAGCTTTTTCAAGCATGAAGTAAAACCAGAAAAAAAAGAAAGCTTTTTCCCTGATTGTTTTTCAATATTTCATTTAATTTTAGAAGGTAGTGATTAAGAGAACAACTAACAATTTCAAACTTGATAGGGTTCCATTCATTCCCAAGTTTAGTGACCCTACCGCGAATATCGAAATCCATAAATTTCGAGAGTTTGTCTCTGTCACTCATTAGAGTGAAGGTATCATTCTTCCTTGGAGTGACAGAGACAAATCCTCGAAATTTAGGAATTTCGGTAATCAAGGTAATATGCCTGACATCAGATCAGGCCTATGATATAATATTATAATTTATAAGTAAATAATATGGACCATGAAGTTGTCTGATAATAAAGAAATTTTGTTTCATTATTTATAAACATCCCCTAACTTAACAAGCTGCTCTTTAAGACCAAAAGAGATAAATAAATAATACTTATTGTTTATCTCTTTTGATCTTAAAGACAGTCATATTGATAAGACCAAAAGGGAAAATCAATACTTGCTTGCTAAGCTAAATTAGGAGACATTTTTAATAAGGCAGGAAAATAATAAAGATGCCAGTAAATTGTACTAAAACAGATCACATTTAAATCAAGATTTACTGGGCTGATAGCAAAAGAGCCTACAACTTCTCTGTTGTCAGCTTCACTATAGTTAAAATAGACCAAACAACTTTTCTTGTCAAGTTACCATGGTTACATAGGTCACTTTCCTAAGCCGCATGTTCTATTTACTATTACTAAATAAGACAACATAAAATTAAATACTTAAATAAAAATATCAAGTACAGAATTTCAAACAAGGAAATAAATGTAATACCTATACAGCCGAGTTGTTAAGTTTGGTTTAGAAATGAACAGTTTGTTCAGAGGTTAATATTAACTCTTATCAGTTATCAAAGATTTATTTATGTAGAAATACATTATGAGCATAAGCTTACCTAATATTGTGTGCATAGGACTCTGACAATGACATAATTAAATTATACATATTTTAGTCAATATATGTATGCAACATGTTTTGTTTGATAGCCAAGTTTTGTTAACCATTTAATTGGTATTGGCAACATATTTGACGTCATATAAAAAACAAAACCCAATCAATTTAGAAACATGTAAGGTTCGGAATTGAATGCTTTAACAGAGCTGTCGAATGGTCAAAGGGTTAAGCTGATATCTCATGATAGTTCAGAAAATTCTATTTCTGTCAATATTGCGAATAATTCCATTTATAAACTTTCATTATGATGAATAAAAAACCCAAAAACAGGCATCAAAACCTATTTAGGATGTGTTACCCCAAAAACAGTGCTGCAGTGCTATGGATGTATTTAATATCCAACATGCACCAATTACCTAAATGCTCTATGGTAGGTATAATATATAGCTTATGAATGAGGACTGATTACACCAAACCCAGGATCCCTAGACACACTATGCCATATATTTGTATAGTATCTCAAACCATTCGGCCTCTGACTGCTACAGAGTATTTGATGCTGACCGTACCAACTGGACTATCGCAGGAGTCCGCTGGTTCCGGGTGGCACAGGACTGGTCATTGTGGCAATCTTTGGGAAGGACTATGTTCAGCAGTGGTCATCTTTCGGCTGATATGATGATGATGTACCGCTGGGCTAGCATCCTACTGTATGGGAGGCCATTGTCTGTCCTATTATTGTGTAAGTATTGCTATCATTTCAATGACATAACTACATTCATAAATTCATAATACACCCACTTATCAATGATTGCATGTATCTCAATTTTGACCAAGTTTCCCAGTTATAACTAGTCATATTTTTAAATTTAAATTATATATTTTCCTTCCTACATTACTAATAAACTTTACTATTACTATCAAATTGCTCAAAGCTATCTAAACACAGCTCAGCCTCTAATATGTATTACTTGGCTACCATGGGCAGAGATATAGTGCCACTATCCAAACTGTTTCAAAGATTTATTTAAAACTGGTAGCAGAAACCCTGTTTGGAACAGTCAGTCAGGAAGAGTATGGTGTATGGTTATTATTCACCCTATTACTGCAAATACAGATATGTACACATATTATTTGATAATGAATTGATAATTAAATTGATTCTGCCAAAACCTGATTTGTGCAGATAGCTGGTATTTGCAGTAATAGGATGATATAGTTTTACAGTAAGTAATGCTCCTTCTGTTGTAAAATAACTTGCTTGTTCATAATTAGGAGACATTTTATATATGATGTGGACCTACTTATTTAATATATCACATGAATTGTTATCAAGTTGAATTAATTACCTGGCTTTCTCCAGTTCCACCATTCTCTTTGCCCCAGAAACATTTAACTGCATGTCCACTAATTTCTGTGTTATGTGTGCCCTCAATAGCATGTGCTGCCGCCTCTTTAGTAGTAAACTTAATGAATGCATAGCCTTTATCTCGGAATACTCTAATATCCTGTATTTGACCGTACTGTGAAAATGTATTCTGCATCAACTCCTCAGTTATAACATTACTGGTAAAGCCACCGCAGTACACAGTTGTGTTGTTCGGTGAGCTCTGATTGTAAACCTCGTCAAATGTGGGTTGTTTGGCTCGCTTGCTGCTCGGTGCTCCTTCGCTCGGCCTGTTGGCAGGCGGCTTGCGTGTCGACCAGTTAGTGCGTATGGATCTTGACCCCAGCCACTGTCCATTCATTGCCTGAATCGCCGCTTCGGCATCAGCCTTCTTCACAAACGATACGAACGCGTACCCTTTAGATTTGAGCGTTTTGTGGGGTCGCGGACTATCCTGCAATTTGAGATCTCACCGAACGGCGCGAACGCCTCGCGTAGTATGTGCGTTTCAATCTCTGGCGACAAGTCACCTACGAATATGTGGTGGTGGTTGCTAGTATCCGTCTTTGGCTGGTTCCCGGGACTCGTCGCCCAGTTAACCTTCATCTCCTTGTCCAGAAACACTCGCTTGTTCATGGCGGCCAGGGCCGTAGCCGCCGCCGAGTGATTAGTGAACTCCAGGAACGCATAAGGATCATTTCCTGGCTCTCGGATTATCTTACAACCTTTTACTTCGCCTATTTGGCCGAACAACGCGCATAGAAAATCCTCTGTGACACTCGCGTCTAAGTTACCGACGTAGAGAGTTTTCGGGTGGCTTTCGTCGCCCATATTAGAATTAATCGTAATCTAGCGGTTACTTAATTACGACTATGAACACTAGGATCGAAATTACTCGCTAACCAACGTGTTATTTCATTACACAAAACATTGGATGACGGATAAAGAAAGAAAAATGTCGCAAACAGCGCCTATAACTTCTCGAAAGACGTTGCTGTTGACTCGTGAAACGTTCACTTTTCGGAAACAAACGCATCTATAGACGAATTTCCGGTGGAATCAATTTAAAAAGTTGGCGGGAAAGAGGAACGAGAGACTTTTCTGCAAAAAAATCTGTAAAACAACTAACTCTGACCGATACATGCAGTAGTTTATCATATAATACACTTTTTTATCTAAATAAAATATGAATTTCTAAAATAATATTTTTGTAATATTTATCCATAAACAAAATTTACATCAATTTGACACTGAGTTCTCCTTAACTATTCCGGAAACGAGTGTCATTCGAAAGTCTATGACTCATCAGACATATGCTTTCGATTACAAACTCATCACTTTCATTTCTATTTGTAATTGGCTATAATACCTCTATTGAAAAAGACAACCAATCCCAAAGCGGTTAGTGTTTGGTAAATCTGTCAGTCATGGTACCAAAACTGTTTATGTTTATAATTTTCTCAACTTAATTCCTTTAACAAAATAAGTCAAATGTTTAATCATACGATGAATTTTGAATTATATTTTTCAAAATGTATTTCACCCGATTAGTGAAAAGTGGGCAACAATTTGCAATTTGACATAATATGTTTAGTGTAGCCAGTGCATTAAAGTGCTACGCTGGCTGTCATCATGAAATGAACGACAGCACAGATTTCGGCAATACGGCACAATGCAATCGGGTTTTTAATATTAATAAAATCTCAATTAAAACATGCATTGCTACATTAGTGTATGCTCGTAACTACCGAAACTGTTCAATAGCTTAATTACTTTTCAGTATTACCTTCACATAGCCGTGGTTTAGGTTAGAATAGTTCAAGTCTCGTACACGTATGCAGTGTTTCAGTTTTTGTACGTTTCCGTGTTGAAAATATGACGTAAAGTGGGATTTCCTTATTTGAAGATAAAGTTTTCAAGATGCTGCCGTTGACCCAGAAGGATACCCGGTTCCCGCGCGGCCGCATAGCCGGGCTTCGTGACAAGTTGACCAATTGGTTCAGACTAATCTATTCCGATAAGAATTCCAGGAATTTGTTCCTATTCCTTTTACTGAACTTGTCGTTCGCCTTCGTCGAACTGTTCTATGGTGTTTGGACAAATAGTTTAGGTGAGTACTTCTGGATATTGATCTGCTTTTTTCATGTATTACATCCTTCACATAGTTAATATGCCAAACAAGTTAGGCTTGTTTATTTACCTAGTAGATGTACTTCACATGATTCATTCATAACTTACTTATTGTATTCAGTTTTACTATATGAATTACAATTTTACAAAGAATTATTTAAAAATTACAAAACACCAATCCATAATCACTGCCCAACTGTTGAGAAATCTCAATTAAACATTTTAATTTCTTATTCTTATTTTTTTATTTATAATTTAAATATATTTCTTGATTTAGTTCTGACAGAACCAAAATGAAGGAACAATTCCGTTTTTTTAACCCTTACCACTTCATACCACTGCAAGCAGCTGGTAGAGCAAAATTTAAATTGAATAAATTAATATTGAAATTTTAACAACTTATTAATGTAGTATCTAAACTATTTATTTATAACATTCATGCATAGCCAAATTGTAAAACATTGGTCAAATGATAGGTATAACGAAAAGGCTGGAAAAAACGGTATACAATTACCTTCAGATAAACAATGTAAGCCTCCTCAAAGGCTTTTACCCAATAGGGAATAGTGTAATGTAAAATTTACATAAAAATGTTTATGTTAAAACCAAAAGTAAATAAAAATAAAATTATGTAATTCTATCTTGTGTCCTTACTCCCTGATTTAAGTCAGTATTTTAACAAGGGCCCCTCATTCTAGTATTAGTACCAGTGATCGGATTAGGTAGTGCCATTTCGGGTGAATGACCTTAAACATTATACTTAACATGGATAAGCCTCGGGATCCTGGGACTTATATTTTTTACAGAACATTTTCTTGTTATATCATAAATTGAAGAAACATGAAAAAATTAAAGGATATTGTAATTGTGAATACATTTTTTATTTTATGTTTTTATAGCTGCTACTAACAGTAGTAGAAGCAAAACAATTATTAAAGAAAACTCTATGACTGCTCTACTTTAGACCACCAGAACCTCAGTCCAGTTAGATCGAAATCAAAGTCCAGTGAGATCGGCCAAAAGAGTCCCAGTAAGAGTGTCTCAAAGTCCGGTAAAGAAGTAAAAATGATTGATAAAACCAATCATTTAACTACGAGTGTGAAATTAACAACTAGAAAAACATTAATAAAGGCACACATATGACAAAATTAGCTATTGTGGAAAAATACCCTTAAAATCATGTTCGATAAGTAAAATTAGACTAATTTTTATCAATATCAAACTGAAAGTAAACAAAATAACTATAAAATTGTAAACTTTCGAACAAAAATTTTACTTTTCATTTTAAATGTCGGGCTTAGAAGTTATGTCCACACACTCCACACTAAGATAACGTACCGAAGTCCCGCGAAATGGCACTACCTAATCCGATCACTGATTAGTACATATTGAACACAATAAAATTTAAATTATATTTTAGAGATAAGTCAAGAGGAATAGAAGTCTTTGCCAAGAAGCAAACAGAAATATAGTTATTCTCTGAAAAATCACAGTCCAGACCAGGCTTGGCTGTTATATGTCTTCCTTCTTTCCAGGTCTTATATCTGATGCATTCCACATGTTCTTCGACTGTACGGGTCTGGTTGCCGGCCTGGCAGCCTCCTTGATATCAAAGTGGCGAGCGAACGAACGCTACTCATACGGCTACGCTAGAGCAGAGGTCGTGGCAGGCTTTGTGAATGGCCTGTTTCTGCTGTTCATTGCTTTCTTCATCATGAGTGAAGCGGTGGAGAGAGCTATTGAACCTCCTGAGGTAAGTTTGCCACTGACATACATACAGAATGTCCCAAAACTAGAGCATGTGAAGGGAATGTAAAGTAAGTTGGGGTAATATGAAATTGTTTTTTGAATGGGGTAAGACAAAATGCTACCAGCAGACGCAGTGCCAGACGGACGACTTTTTCTCTTGCCCCATCCTGAAAACCGTTTCATACCCAGACTTACCTTAAATGTCTAGATACGGTATTTTGCTGAAATTAGATTATATTTATAAAAGTATTAACTTTTCTACATTCTACATTCACTGATTTTCCAAAAATTATTTGCCTCATCTGGGAATTGAACCTACACATATAGAAAAAAATAAACACCTCCTGTTTTTATGATACCAATCGAGAGTATGCACTTGAATAAATAATTCCTCTCAAGTAACATACAGTACAGAAGAAAGGAATAGGGTAATATGACTAAAATAAAAGATTAAAATGGCAAGAAAATTATGTAATTACTGTTAATACCGCTAAAAAATAGTTACTTGTCATACAAAATCTATGAATGCAGTATTAATCGCTATAAAAAATTTACGAAAACAGTCTCAATTTCAAAGCCTTTATTTCTGATATATTATCATTCTACAAAAGGCCTCCTCTTTTTCCTTCCACCCGAACCTGTCTCTTGCAAGCCTGACCCACATGGGGCCGGCAACTCCCCTAAGGTCATCTGACCATCTCATTCGTGGTCTTCCACGTCTTTTTACGTTGTGTCGTGGTACCCAATCTGTCATTCTATTTGTCAATTTATCATTGCTTCGGATCATTTGGCCTGTCCACCTCCATTTTGCAGTATTAGACTTCCTCTCGACATCCGTCTAACTCGACGAAAACAGTCTATCAACTATTTTTAGAGTATTTTCCCATCATGTCCTAGAGTCTTGGGACACCGGTATATTGGCAATCGTCAGACGATATCGTAGACTACGAAAAACCAACAAATCGGAAAGCAAAACGTTTAAAGTCTTTATCTTATCAAGTTTATGTAGTAACAATTTATTAACATCATGATATCAAGTTATCAAATAATTTCTTAAGTTAGAGATAAGTGATTAGGAATGCCTGATGTGCTTAAATGTTACAAGTCATTACATATTCAAATTATCGGTATAATCTTAAAAAAAAATGTATAATGCTTGCATTAATACCTACTCAATGTTTTATATCATACATTCAATTATAAGATAAGCTAATCCCTTGATGTCAGCAAACAAGCATACGGGCCGTTTATGATAAGCAGCTATCGATCGATTTAAAGCATGTAGACATCTGGAACTTGATTGAGAGAGATTTTGTTTTTTTTTTAATTTTGGAATGCGAGAGACGCAATGTCAACCCTTAACAGGAGGATTTACTGTGTAGTTTAGCAAGCGATATTATATCTTACATTTAGGTGCTCTGCTTTTCCACCTTTGCCGCAGCAATTAGCTTAACTCGTCATTAACCATGATTTGTAAGGGGTTGAAAGACCCCCTACTTCAGTGAACGTGTTAACCTTTTGACAGTCGTTGACGGCTATACACGACGGCTACAGCCGCCAGCTTCGCTAACGTAATTATAGACTTACACATAACTGACGCAAAGTTCAACTTCGCTTGATAAGATACGGTCGCGTGGTGTCTTTTAGTTGTTTACCTAGGTCAATGGTACGGAACGGTACGTTTATGCGTGAGTCCGACTCGCATATGGCCGGTTTTCATTGGTATATGAAGGGTAATATTAATAATATTGAGCTATTTAGAAATAAAACCGGCCAAGTGCGAGTCGGACTCGCGCGCGAAGGGTTCCGTACCATTATCTATTTATTATTAAAAAAATACAGTTAAATCAACCTGCCGCAAAAACTATAGGAGATAATTTATTCAAACCAAAAATCGTTGATAGAGTTTATTGATGTGCATGACATATATTTTTTTTAGAATTTTGTATCGCGTAGTTTAAAAAATAGAGGGGGGGGGGACACATTTTTCAGACTTTGAGAGTTGATATCTCGAAAACGATTTGCTTAGCTAAAAATGAGATTTATAAACCTTCATATCATTTTCATAGACCTTTCTATTAATACCCCACACGCTTATATACAACAAAAAATTTTTTTCTATCCCTCAGTTACATGTATCGAGGGCCCCCACCCCAATGATTTTTTTTACAATTTAGTATCATAATCCTGTAGCGGTTCATATAGCAAATATCCTTACCAAATTTCGTTACTGTAGCATTTATATTTTCCGAGTAAATCGGCTGTGACAGAGTAGACGTGTGCGCCGCGCCGGCGTCACGCCGCCGCCGACCTTTTTCCCCACGCCGCCGCCGCCGACTAATGGTCGGCGTGAAATCGGCGTGGCCTTGACTGAATAACAGACTTATTTCTTATGGGTTAATTACTAAATACTAAGCTTCGTATTCGCTTTATGTATTTATTTACATAATGCTCATATACAGGAAATAAAATATCAGCCTATCGAGTGTCATCAGTCATCACTTATTACACGTAGATACTTAGGCTCGAGGACATCCAGCCTCCCGAACAAGCCGATTTCGGTATTTGCGCAAGTAACGTCAGGTTATACAGAAGACCGAGAGGTATGACTTGCCCCTCTGCTTAACGTTCGTGGCCTAAGAAGCATTTGAATCGATCGAGACGTTTATAAATAAGGGGTAACCCCTATTCATAATCAAATACTATATATACATTATTTCCAGCGGTACCAAGTAAACTTTTCCTACTTGCGCCGATACCACAATGCCGGGGGTCGTGATTATCAAGCCATCAATTTCTCTTTTACGATCTTCCGCCAACGGCCCCCATCTTTGGCAGCGTGGACCGCTTCAGCAACCTGAATGTTGAGTGTGGTGCAGATCTGGTCTGTCTAGTGCATGGGGTCGGTCTTTTCCTTCTAAACTTTCCCGAGACAATAAGTTTTTGCAGGTCTTCCAAGTTTGTGGGTTATGTGTCCAACGAACAAGTAACCAACAAACAGTAGAACAAGTAAGCCAAGTAGACTACTGGTACTTATATTGTAGCGTCCAGTTCGTCTCCAAGACCGGTATTCGAGACCCATACCATTGCACTGAGGAGTATTGCAGTATGTCAAAACTGTTTTTGGTTACTTTGGGAGATGTCTTCAAGATTTTGGTCTGGATAGGGATTTGTCATCAACATCAGTAGCGAGTATATCAGTTCTACCACCCACGTTCGGTTCGCCGACTATAAAGTAATTATGGCTGAAACCTTGGAGAACTTGAGCAGTATACTCATAGATGTCTGTAGAGCCCCTGAATGCGTTGGGCTTAAGATACAACGAAGATCAACGAAGACCATATGAAATATCTAGAATTTGAGATACAAACTCCAGTCAAGATCTAAGCTCAAAGTCGACGAATATATGTGTACCGGAGACAGACAGCTGGACCAGTTGGGTGGATCTAACTTTGAGGAAAAGGTCAATAGTAAAGTAGTGCCGGACAGCACAATATCTTCTCATTGAATATCCCGCAGTACTTATATTTCAAAACGAAATTCTTCGACCAAGTGTTACTTACGGCTCTAAAGTGGTAGGTAACTATAGGCTTAGTAAAAAGATCACTCAATGAGCTATTTCATTGATGGAAAGAGGCGTTTCCTACGGGATTGAAATAGGAATGTTGAGAGTCGTAGAATAACTGAAACTTCAATTCAAGGTACTTCAATTTTAGCAGTGTTTCTTCTTATTTTACCATTTTGGGTCATTTAGTTTCCCAATGGGTCTTAACTAAATTACAATACCGATACTTACTTACTTACTCCGCTGGCTCAGCGACCCAAAGTGGATCTTGGCCTCCGATACGAGTTTGCGCCAATGCGCCCGGTTCTGGGCGATCTCCTCCCAGTTATCTGCATTCAGGGCGCGTAGGTCCTTCTCCACCTCGTCTTTCCAGCGGTATCTTGGCCTACCAACCGGTCTGCGTCCACTGGGTCTTCCCAGGAAGGCCTTCTTCACCGCTCTGCCAACTGGCATCCTAAACACATGTCCGAGCCAGCGAAGCCTTGCGGATTTAATCTCGCCAATGATGTTGGGCTCAGAAATGATGTCCTCCAGCTCTTGGTTTTTTCAGATTCTCCAACTACCGTCAGGTCTCTGGGTAGGTCCGAGAATTTTGCGGAAGATTTTTCTCTTCGCAACAAGTAGCTTATTCTCTTCTTTCAAGGTGAGCGTCCACGCTTCGCATCCATACATTAAGATCGGTCTAATGATAGTTTTGTAAATGCAAATTTTGGTCCTCCGGTGCATGATCTTGGACACTAACACCGTATGGAGAGCTGCTGTGCGTCTAAGGGCGCCCTGGATGCGAAATTCAATCTCCTTTTCCCTGCAGTTTGTGTCATTTACCACGCAGCCCAGGTATTTGAACTTCTCTACCCCTTGATAGGATACATCATCCACATTCAGCTCTTATCTAGGCTCCAGGACGTTCCTGTGCCTCCGCATGTACAGATATACGGTCTTTTCCTTGCTGATTTTGAGTCCGACTGGCAAGCCCTCTACCGCAAGGGCCCTAGCCCTCTCCACAACAGTCCTCTTGTTCTCTCTAAGCAAGGCGAGATCATCCGCGTACCCAACTATCTTATGCAGACCGTTCAACATGACTCCGCCGTCTAGCCATTCTATTCTTCGTATGACGTGCTCGAGTGACAAGTAGAACAGCATGGGCGACAGCGCATCCCCCTGCTTAAGAGCAGCAACGACCTCAAACTCGTCCGTCAACTCTCCTCTTGCCTTGACCCGCATCCTACTTACACCAGTAGCAACGATAATCATTCGTATAAGTTTATCTAAGAGCATAAAGTTCCTAAGTATGGAGAAGAGTGACTCTCTGTTGACACTGTCGTAAGTCTACAAAGAGAGAGTGGATTTCCTGGCCATACTCCAACTTCTTCTCCATAAGTTGCTTCAGGAGGAAGATTTGGTCAGCAGTACTCCTATTGCGCCGGAACCCACACTGACCGATACTAGGATAATAAATTGTGAATCTCGTGTCTATAACTTTAATTAACTGTTTCAAGTGTAATATTGTTAAGATCGTCTCGGAAGATCGGTCTTTTTTGGGCGTGAACTTTTGTATTAAGCAGTATCTGAAGTTATTTTGATTTTGACGACTTTTAATTGAATGCTTTTGGATATTGGATTGTTAAACATAAAATGAATCAATTTACGGTCCCATGGCTGTTAGAACTACATGGGACTATTGTGGAACAGGGGACACTGATTTTACGATGGCTACTTAATTTCGTGGACAAGCTTTAGAACATGATCGGAAGAGAAAACTGTTATCTATTGATCAGATGGTGGTTAAGGTGGTCATTAGTGGTGTTTATTGAACATTTATATTGTATGTATCTCAATTATAACAAAGAATACGATCTAATTCCGCTTTTATATTCACGTGACCTTCACGCCGATTTCACGCCGAAATCACGCCGCCGCCGCCGACTTTTTGGCAAACGCCGCCGCCGACCATTTTGACATCGGCGCACACGTCTAGACAGACGGACAGACGGACAGACGGACATGACGAATCTATAAGGGTTCCGTTTTTGCCATTTTGGCTACGGAACCCTAAAAAAATACCGGTTTCAAGCTCATACATGTTTTACCATTTTCCGATCATTGCTTTCGACTTGCAATTCATTACGACTTTTTACCGTTCGCTTGATATTTGGAACTAAGTACTTAGCCAGCAATGAAAAGTGTCGCAAGGTTCTCTCAGGTGTATTATATTAAACAACGAAAGACTGGAGTATAAAACCATTACATTTGGCAACTGTATATAAATGTCGACACTATCTCGGTCGTCTTAATGTCGAAATTGCATCGCTCACGTGTTTGGGCGTAACAGTTGATCTAGCACGTACAGTAAGCAAGATCACAAAGCAATTTTACGTCTCAATATACACGGTGGAATTTAATCGGTGAACAGGAACCCATTTTTCTAATTCAGTAATCGATGGCGGTCACGTTTATGTAGTACTTAAGTGGAACCAAGTTTTTTTTTTAGCATAACAAATTTTTATGTTGAAATTAAACTTTAATTAAAATTTATTGTCACCCTACTAATGGTTTAGTCTGAAAAGTTTAATACCTCTTTTCAAACTATCAGCCATGCATCGCTCTTATTTTACATAGGAATAGAGTCTATCGCAAAAATTAAAGCATGTGAGTGGTTATTGCTCATTTATGTTTTAAGTTTCTATGGCTGATAGTTTGAAAAGAGGTATTAAACTTTTCAGACTAAACCATTAGTAGGATGATAATAAATTTTTATTTCAACATAAAAAAAATTTATGCTAAAAAAAAACTTGGTTCCACTTAAGTACTACATAAACGTGACCGCCATCGATTACTGACTTAGAAAAATGGGTTCCTGTTCACCGATTAAATTCCACCGTGTATAGTCAGCAATTAACTATTATGTGCTTTAGGCGCCTTGTAATAAGGGTCACTTGTGATCAGTTGGTTGTGGCGTTTGTACCTTTCTCGAGTCGAATTTTGTGTTGTTAAGGTTTAACGATACAATAGTCCAAATCGACAATAGTGACTTGGTTTTCCAACCATGTTAACGTTTGCGTATTTTATTTTATTTTCATCCCGCTCGTATCTTTTTATTTGGTGTGAGGTGCGAGCAAGAAGGATAGAAAACTAAGAAAGCAAAACACTCAGTCGATACAATGAACTGACGCCAGGTAAAATATTGTAACCGTTATAATGGCGGGACCAGATCCTGAATTCGATCGATTCATATTGCATTATTTAGTACTGAATTTGTACTATTTGGTACCTGTTGTAAAAAAAATTGTACCTCTTCTATTTCAAAGTTATATTCAATCAGTCTGGTCCCGCCATTATAACATTATAATGGCGGAACCAGTCCTGAATTCTGTCCATATTCTGTCGATTCATATTGCATTATTTAGTACCAAATTTGTACTATTTGGTACCTCTTGTAAAAAAATTTGTACCTCCTCCATTTCAAAATTATACTTCAAACAGTCTGGTCCCGCCATTATAACGTTATAATGGCGGAACCAGGTCCTGAATTCGATCGATTCATATTGCATTATTTAGTACTGAATTTGTACTATTTGGTACCTGTTGTAAAAAAAATTGTACCTCTTCCATTTCAAAATTATACTTCAAATAGTCCGGTCCCGCCATTATAACGTTATAATGGCGGAACCCGGTCCTGAATTCTGTCCATATTTTGTCGATTCATATTGCATTATTTAGTACCGAATTTGTACTATTTGGTACCTCTTGTAAAAAAAATTGTACCTCTTTCATTTCAAAATTATATTTGAAATAGTCTGGTTCCGCCAGACCATTTGAACCATACTTTTTTTTAATAATTTTGAAATGGAAGGGGTACTAATTTTTTTACAAGAGGTACCAAATAGTACAAATTTGGTACTAAATACTGCAATATGAATCATCAGAATATGGGCAGAATTCAGGACCTGGTTCCGCCATTATAACGTTATAATGGCGGGACCGGACTATTTGAAGTATAATTTTGAAATGGAAGAGGTACAATTTTTTTTACAACAGGTACCAAATAGTACAAATTCAGTACTAAATAATGCAATATGAATCGATCGAATTCAGGACCTGGTTCCGCCATTATAACGTTATAATGGCGGGACCAGACTGTTTGAAGTATAATTTTGAAACGGAGGAGGTACTAATTTTTTTACAAGAGGTACCAAATAGTACAAATTCGGTATTAAATAACGCAATATGAATCGACAGAATATGGACAGAATTCAGGACTGGTTCCGCCATTATAACGTTATAATGGCGGAACCAGACTGATTGAATAGAACTTTGAAATAGAAGAGGTACAATTTTTTTTACAACAGGTACCAAATAGTACAAATTCAGTACTAAATAATGCAATATAAATCGATCGAATTCAGGATGTGGTCCCGCCATTATAACGGTTACAAAATATTGGGACAGATAATTTCCCAAGATTTGTAAATCAATACCATAATATCGGCAGAAGTAGGTATAATAAGTTAGGTGCAATGTTCTATTATAAATACAAGCCATGAAATGATGTAGAAATCTGAGTGAAGGCCAAATAACAGTACGTACTTAAGTAACAAGATGACTATAATTGTATTTTACTTCCATTGTTTGGTTTTAGAAGTTTTCTCTAATCGAAATGGTACTCTATTCATAGGTCAAATAGATGCTCACAAACGCTTACAAAAAGAAGCAAGCGAATTGTAGGTACATTAAGTTAATTTTTAGAAAGATATTAAATTATAAGGCCTGATTCGTACCGGATTTGAAAAAATCTAAAATCTGTATCTGTCAGCTTAGTGGTTTAATTGACAAAATTATATGATTATATATTAAAACAACAATACAAAATTATCATATCGTGACTATTAATCAAATTTTACTTTTTCTCCCACTCCTGCCGCAATTTTTGTCGAATGCCCTCCATCAGTCGTGCGACAGTGTGATTAGACACTTTCCTGCTCGCTGCGTTCCACTTTCTCAGGAAGTCCTGCTGATTGCTGGCAGTCTTACCTGTCTTACGTAAGATGCCCTTGACCAAAGCCCAATATCTCTCGATAGGGCGGCACTGTGGGATGTTCGGTGGATTCAGTGCTTTAGGTACGATCTGGACATCATGCTGTTTGAGGAAATTTAGGGTATCCGTTGCATAGTGGGCTGTAGCTAGATCTGGCCAAAATGAGCTCGAGGAATCGTGTTTTCGAATGAATGGTATTAGCCGTTTCTTCAAGCATTCATTGATGTAAATATTTTTATTGATTGTGCCAGTTGTTACATATGCACTGCTGCGATCGCCGCATGGGCAAATTGCCTGCCAAATCAGATACTTAGAGCCAAACTTCTCCATTCCTATGGTAGTTTCCGAATCTGGAAGAATTTCTCCATCAGCTATAGTATAAAACTGATTGCCAGGAAGAGTTGAAAAGTCCGCCTTCACATAGGTTTCGTCATCCAAAATCAAATGAAAATTTTCCGTACCCAGAAAATCATACAGCTTTCGAGACCTAGTTTTGATTGTGAGTTTTTGCTTTTCCGATGTTTTCGGCACTTTGCGCTTCTTTTTTGACTTCATAGCAGCCCGTTCCTTGGCACGTCTCACCATTGACTGACTTGTAGAGTTTTTTTTAGCTATGTCCCGTTCGGACATACTTCGGTTGTTGCAAATTGTCTTAATGATTTTCCTGTCTAGCCTAGGATCACGAGCACCGCCATGTTCTACGGTTCGAGGCTTCTGAGCGGTAGACAAGGTCTCAAAATATCGTTTGAGAACAGTATCAACGGTACTTCTTGGGATTTTTAATTGTTTTGCGATGAAATGGTTCGGTTGTTGTGTATTTTCCATCCATTTGGCGACAATCTGTTCACGGCGTTCACGTTGGTTCATCTTTTTTGGTTTTGTTAGCTCTTCAGCAATAAAAAATGATGTCTAAGCTCTGAAATGGAATTCGAGATCAAAAATGTAAACAATCTATGACAATGACATGACATTATAAAGTCAATGTTAAAGTGACATTCCAGGGGTATAAAACTTTATCTTTTTTAACACCTTTATAAATTAACGTCGCATTTTGAGATGGTTTATTTATTTGATTTTATTTATTTGCACACTTACAAACTATTCTTACAGGTGCTAAACCTAAGACAATGCTTGATGTTTAGGTGTAGATACGCGAAAGTCAAAGTATGTTCGATACACAAGTATCACAATCATTAACATAATTTTTGGACATGACTATAAAAAACATACGTCTGAGTGTCCACGCTTCCTGATTACAAAAACAATACCTAGAAAATTTGCTAGAATTATGTAAATAATCAACATAATCAATGTTTGAAAACCAATGTCGTGTTACTTTAATCTTTAGGATAGTCGGGGAACGAATTCCAGTCTTCATGTATAGTTACAATCGAATCTATTTCTATTAAAAAAATAAAATGATTGATTTGTAGGTAAAAATACTAAAATCTGCATAAATTCATAAAAGAGTCATTTGGAGCACCATCTTGTTTTGATTTTTTTAAGTACATTGTTATAACTGCGAACCAAATGTTTAAAACTTCTTGTCATTGCCAATAGTATAAATTAAACACCCTACATTTTATGCACACTAGAGAAATGTATAATTAAAAAAATTATGAATGATATTAAAAATTAGTAAAATATTTAAAAACTATACGTACCGTCAGTGAATGTAAATGCGCATTTTTTAAAAGTATTTCAATGATTTTAGATTACCCACCTCTCGCGATTATTTTTATGTGGTGGTATCCCCTTTGTTTACATTTTTGATCTTCAATTCGATTTCAGATCTTACATAAATTTTAGTGACATTAGTAATGTCAGTATTAAAAACAGAAGAAGGATATCTTTCTTTAAAGCTATGTGCCAGCATTTTGAATTTTTCAAATCCGTTACGAATCAGGTCTTACATTGTTGTGCTTGGTTGTTAAGTTTATAAATAGCACTTTAAAAAAGGATTGTACGTACTTATCGATAAAAAAACTCTCCTAATTCTTATTTTATTATATTTCCTTTACCTACGAGTATACAAATCGATAGTTATCAGTAATATTACCAATACCCTTTATTACTTTAACAGTTTAACTTTCTGAAAAAGGCGCATCATGTTTTTCTATACCTCAACGGACAAATTTACCAGTTCAACGTTGTTGGCGGTAAATCTGATAATGATAATACTCTTAACCCTCCCAAGTTCCGAACACCAAACCAGTGGTCGTACGTGTACAACGGTATCCTCAGCTGAATACTCGTACGAATTTAAATTTCAACAGACAAATAAAGTGTAACAGAGAGGCAACTAGTCGATAGTTCGAATTATAAGCGCATTTATTATACAGGCTGTTTCCATGGTCGTCATCCCAACTGTGAAAAACGCGTTAAGATGGTCTTTCTGAACAATGTTGCCCATAGGACCTATATGAACAAACGTACTTTGTTTACGACTAGTAAAGTTCCAGTTCATTTTTATGTATACATTTCTCCATACTAATTCTTTCCCAATGTGTTTACATAATTATGAAACGAGACTGGAAATTATGATCACTTCCGCATTGATCGGTATGAAATCAGTTAATTAATTTGCGCGATATTCAGATTTGTTCCATGGGAAACCTTGTTCAGAAAGACCATCGTAACACGTTTTTCACAGTTGGGATGACGACCACGGAAACACCCTGTATACTGCTTCTAAAGAGTCCCTTATTTTTCCAGGTGAAACACGAGCGTCTCCTCGTCGTCTCAATCCTAGGATTCCTAGTCAACATGGTCGGCATCTACGCCTTCCACCATGGCCACGGCCACGGCCACGGCGGCCATGGCCACTCCCACGGCGCCCACGGCCATTCCCACAACGGCCACGGCCATTCCCACGAAGACGACGTCAACACTGGTGCTGGAAGCGCTATAATGAGGGGTGTGTTCCTTCACGTGTTAGCTGATACCTTAGGATCAGTTGGGGTCATTATATCCGCCATTCTCATGAGGATGTTCGGATGGATGCGAGCAGATCCAATTTGCTCGATGGCTATCGCGTTACTCATAGCTGGAAGTGTTATACCTTTAGTGCGGGACTCAGCAGGTGTGTTAATGCAACGGACTCCTACAGCGTTGGAGCGCGCTTTGCCAAACTTGTACACGAGAGTGGTAGGGCTCGCTGGAGTGCACGGGGTTCAGGAGCCACATTTCTGGACCCTCTGCAGTGACGTACACGTTGGGGCTTTGAAATTAGAAGTCGCTAAAGAAGTCGATCAGAGGTATGTGACGGAACAGACCGCTAGGATCTTCAGGGAGGCTGGTGTTAAGCATTTAACTGTGCAATTGGACTATTCTCCGCTCTGATCTTAACTTTGTTTGGGTTTTGAGCGAGTTTTGTAAAAGCGACGGCTTTAGACGTCGTCGGCGTTTATAGGGTTGTCAGTGGACCTCTAATTAAAATTCGGCTTGGAGCCTAGATTTTTTTTATAAAATTGTTGGATGTGCAAGCAATGTCTAAAAGTTTTGTTAATAATGAAGAACAAAGATTGATACATATTTTTTTATTACACATAGATGCCGAGTATTGGGAATAAGTTCCAAATTAAATCTTATACAATTAATTGAGATTAGGTACCAAAGTAAAATAACTTAAAAATATTATAATAATAGAGGTCCACGAGTCCTAGGTTTATATTTGTATTTATAAGTACAGTACTCTGTAAACAGGTGCAAATAGAAAAAATATCCCATTGAGGATTTGTATAATATTGTGATAGGATCATAATTGTATTGAAACTGTAAATTCATGGATATGTTACAATCTAATAAATAAAAAAAAGCACTTCAATTCGTTACTTTACTGCCACAAATGCTTAAAGTAACAAATATTAACTAAAACTGTCCATTTATGATGGTGCTTTTTGACATTATTTACATAGATAGACCAATAAGGCGTATACAGGCTATAGTTGCATTATTTTTAGTAAACCAGCTTCTAACCTAACCACTTTTAACCAAATTCACTTTTTTTGCTTCAAAACTGTTATGTTTGCCTATAGCACTATCTGAGACATCTGAGTGCGTATTTACGCCAAAAGTTACTATTTCCTGTGGGATTGCTTTATTTTTAATCAAGGAAATAGCAATTTACGACAATTTTTAGGTTAGAAAATTGTTTACTAGATAAGACAACTGCAGATGAATGGGCCAAATAAATGCCCTACAAACTTGTCTTCAAGTAAGACTGAATCTAGGTCACCTAGTTTAGTATCAACATTTGATTGGTCTCAACACCGTGGAAATAAACTTACTACCTATCAGTTTTGTTTATCGTTTTTCAGTTTGACTTACTTTCGTTTGTTTTTTTTTATACTTTCATCGCCAAATACAAAAATGCCTTCCGTTCCGTGCCAATGCCAATAATTGTCATAAAAAAGCCAATTGCATGAACGGGAAAGTTCTTTGACAGACCACGGCACGTAACGTGAAGTCACCAAGTGTAAGTAATAACAACTCGCTACCCCAATATTAGGTTCTATTTACATCTTCGGGGTAATTAAATCTGGACCAAGTGTCAGTGTGACAATGTTCAAACTTCAAGTTTATGAAAGTGTAACATAAAACTTTGTAATATTGGAGCAGCGAACTGCCGACGTCTATAGACGTCTTTGGCGTCCGGTGGGCCTACAGCATAAATTGACATACAGAAAGCAACCAACTCAAAAATTTTGTCAATCTGACTTCAACTTTAACATATTGAGTTTGGTCGCTTTCTACTTTGACAGATAAAACAAAGTTGGTCCTTTTCTGCATAACTATGGTAATTGTAAATTTCTATATCTATATCTCACTCGTATATTTTTGCTTATCATCTTAAATGAAAATTCCGCAGGGGTATTTGTCAATTTTCATGGGTGACTCGGTAGGCCTTCATTACTTTATACTTACGACGGCTATAGCAGTCTTTGGCGTTGAAAGGGTTAATATTTGTAATATTTTACATGTTACGAAGTATACGACACTATTCGATGTTACAGTCTGGCAAAAAAATGTAATAAGGCAGTATCGTAGTGTCGTCCCTTTCAGATTATTTTATTAATATTGCCATTTTATAAATGCTACTGTTTCATTGCCAGACTTTAAGTTAAATATTAAAATGTAATTTTTGGTATGTATTTCCTCTCCTATTTATTCCATGCATTTAAATGCTAATATATATTATGGGTTCCTAAAGCAATGTAATATTTTTTATTAATATATTTTTTACTTTATTTTAAGTAGTTTACTTTAAAAAGCATTTTCTCAAATTATTTACGTTCCATGTAAATTTTCATTGATTCATCAAAATTCATAACATTCCATGTATTTATTTCTAAATTTATACCTGGGTACAGTCGCCATCAGATTTACCGTAGGTACCTACGATACGATATACTTGTAAATAAATACTATAGAAATATATGGGTCAAAATTCTTTCGTTGTCTTATTTTGTGTCCCTAAAAAACGTGACGCAGTGGTTATTTTTGTATGAGATGATGTTTTGTTTTCAATTTCTGATGTATGGATTAAAATCTAGCGTGAAAAAGAGATACCAGTGCACTGGATTTTTTAATACACTGAGTCAAAACGGCAACTAATACTGTGACAGAGTGGTATGAAACAAGACAACGAAAAGAATTTAGACCCATATTTGAAATTCCACTTTGCTGCTAGATTTGCGGATACTGCAAATACTGTAATTTCTAGTATGAAGCAATTTTGTTGGTTGCATAAAATTAAATTATGAGTTCTTTCTTAGCTACCAATGTGTCGAACATAAAGCTTTTTATAGGTATTGCGAAAACTATTATTATGTCAGTACAGTTGTATATAGAGATTGAAATGTTCTATTTCAAAAATGGATTTATCATTTTAAGTTTCTACAACATTGCCACTGCCCATTCCAACAATGCCTAACTTTACCAGGCTTGAGACAATTGACACCTAAGTTAGGTCCTTATTTGTTAAATGTCCCATTTTTTTGCTTACAATAAGGACGCTTAGATAGACAATTCATATAAAGATAGTCATTTGGCTAGCGACAAATGACGATTTATTAAAGTCTCACAGATTTCAGATTAATTTATTTCATGTATAGAAAACTACATAATATGCATAGTTGTAGCGATATAAGAATATCTAACATGATAATGAAAAATAATAATAATAACAAAGTAATCAAATAAAAAATGCAATAAATTAAAATAAAATTATAGTCACTAACTTATAATTGAAGAAAGATAATATGTAAATACCACATTTTAAGGGAGGCTGTCCTTTATTTGTAAAAACAATAAAATAAAATACGGCACGTTTTTTTGTTGCCACATTTGACCGGTTCTAGTCCCGATTGTTGCCACATTTGACCGGTTCTAGTCCCGATTGTTGCAAGCGATTTTTCATAAATCCTTAAATGCAGAAATTATTATTTTTTAAATCAAAAGAAAGTCTCCCTTACACAAAATGTGCTTTTTCAATTTTAAGGTATTTGATTTTTCCACCCTGTATAAGTGTTGACAATCGGAAAAATGGTGTCTTACCCTCATATTAATAAAGTTCAATCTATAACTGTCAAAAGTTCATTCTTAGAAATCTGCAACTATAGAGATACTGTTCTAGCTAGGCAATGTTGTATAGGGGGCAATGTTGCAGACGCTTATGCTAGATTTTACGGAGTATTTTTTCCCGTATACCGTATTCGAGATTTTCTCTAACATCGTAGTGACAATAGACTTTGTGAGTACCATTCACACGCATTCTCGAATACGGTATGCGGGATCCGTGTGAACGTTATTATTCAGTCTATTGTCACTACGACGTTCGAGATAATCTCGAATACGGTATACGAGAAAAAAATACTCCGTGTGAATCTAGCCTTATGGTACGTTTCCGGAAATTACCGCAACTTTCTTTGCAATTAGTAGTTGGGATCCATTGGAATTCAATGTATTTTATAGTCACAAAGACTAGATAAATCTTACGTCTCATATTATTAGTAATCCAGTTATCGCCAAGCCCATAACAAATAATTGGATTAACTTGAAATATTTTTACGAATGTGCAATGGAAATAAATATATTATTTAAGACATTAGTTCATTAATTCGAAAACCTTCCAAAAAGTATCAAAGCAAAAACTACAACCAGGGTCGCGTTTTATAAAGTTACAATTTACAATTTCGCTGTTTGCCTCTCTAACGCACTAACATATTGGCTAGAAAGAGAGGCAAACAGCGAAATTGTAAATTGTAACTTTATAAAACGCGACCCAGGGTCGCGTTTTGTAAAGTTACAATTTAGTTTGCCTCTCTAACGCACGCACATATTGGCTAGAAAGAGAGGCAAACAGCGAAATTGTAAATTGTAACTTTATAAAACGCGACCCAGGGATCGGAAAAATGTGCATCATTGTTTGCAATAATATGGACATGACTCCAAAATTGATTAAATCAATAATCAAACGAATAATTTCTTGAAATGTGATTTTGAAGCTTTAAGGTGTATTTAGGCACTGGTCTCACCGCAAGCTACTAAGCTATGAACTATCGGCTATAAACACGAACAAAAGATACGCACTCTCGTATAAGTAAAAGATACACGGCGATACTCGCCCAGCTATCAGCTATCACCGCCGGGCGAGTATCGCCGTGCCTCTTTTACTTAAGGTACACGGGAGTGCGTATCTTTTGTTCGTGTTTATAGCCCATAGTTCATAACTTAGTATCTCGGGGTGAGACCAGTAGTGCCTTAAGGTGACTATTTAAAAAGGTTTTCATAGTTACCGGTGTCAAATATGTAATTTTCTGAAAATGATTAATTATTCAATCAACTTGGGAGTCATGTCCATATTATTGCGAACAATGACGCACATTTTTCCGATCTCTGATTATAACGGGTAAGTCTGGTAAGAGCGCGAACATTTTCGACCATCAAGTTGTCTCTCTATCGCACCAGGCGCGGAACTAGGGGGGAGCAATGGGGGGTACTTCCCCCCGACACTGGACTTGGGGATGCCTAGGTGCTGTTTTAAGTATAAAATACTATCATAGGGCAATGCCCCAGCTTAAGTTAGGGAACATACCCATACTACGTGACCTGTTTAGGGGGGGAGGGGGTCCGTTTATTTATGGTCAAAGTACCACTCTTGGCCACCAGGGGGAGGGGGGGTCTGGTATCTTGTCACGTGACTAGTATATTTCGAGATTATTTTGTAATAATGTAATTTAAATTGGACTTACACGCCACCGTTTTTTCCATTACTACAATTTTTAAAACCAAAAGTACAATTCTACGGTTTAAATTTACTGTTTAACCTAAGCCTGCATTCTCGCAGTACGCGTTTTCATTCCAAAAACGCTTAAAAAAGGGTCACGTAGTATGGGTATGTTCCCTTACCTCTTCAAATGTAAGTCATTAAAAAGGCCAATTTTGTAATTTCGTGCAAAAGTAAAAGTTATTTATTATATTTGACGCTTTAACACGTTCGCCCCCGGTACTGTTTCATTAAATCCTAAGACTACACCGATCGAAATTTTCTTATTAGAACTCCTATGCCAGTGACACGCATGTGTGACCGAAATGATTGTACTCCTATGCCGGGACACAACACTTGTGTCAAAAATGTTCGTATTTCGATGCGACTGGCATAGGAGTCAGAATTTTTTGATCACAGACGCTGTGTCACCGGCGTCGAACGTGTTAAATAGCGCTTCTCATTTCATAAAATCACCTTAAAAATCAGAAACAATCACAAAAACTATAAAAAATTTAATATAGGTACCTAATGTCTATTTTTAAGTTTCTGTTCATTTCTGTTCACGACTTATGTTTCAAACTGTATAGGTATACATTATATTTCAGAAGGTTATAGGGTGTGTTAAAAAAAAACAACCAAAAATTTCATTTTTTTTTTCTTAAAAACATATCGACATGAACGCAACTTTATACAACAAATTAATTACATAATGATAATGATTGTTGATGTTAAGTATCCAAATAAAAATCATAACCGCAATAGACAGACAAGTCGGTTCATTTTTGAACATCTAAATTGGTAAACAGAATTATAACCTCAAATTACGACCGATATTTGTATAAATAGTATATAAATACATACTTGTAAGTAAAACTCTTCTAGAACGTGATGTAAATAAAAAAGCATCTGAGGTTATAATTTTGTAAAAACAAACGAATCAACTGTATTCTAAGATATAACATTTGATCTAATCATTAAAAGTCCATAATATCCTGTTTTCAAGAATGTGAAACTTTCATCGTTTTGTACGATTCCCACTCACCGTTATGAGTCCCACAATTCTTGTGGGTATCGTTTAGAGTCTACTAAAGGTCTTCGCACATTATAACGACTCAACGGCGAATCGACTCTATGCCAAATATCGAAATTTAAATCCAATGTCATACGTACTAGGATTAATTTCAAAAAATTATATCAAAGTAGTGTACGACGAGTGGTTTACGCGTTGTTCACTAAAGGTAACCCCGACACGTTCGTCACACATTGACCACACGTTGTCCACGCGGCGACCATGCGTTTGCGACTGACGTGTATCGCTATCGAGCAACCATTTGCATTGCCACTCGTTCACGCCGCGTCCATTAGTGACATTGGACATTAGGGACCAGTGGCCTATTTCACCACAATTACAATTGTGATAATTGTAAAATATCACTGTTACTGACGTCACAGGCCTTCGTAGGCTACGGCTACCGCTTACTGTCGGACGGTCCATGTGTGTCCATGACATGAAATTATTACTAATAACGTTATTATATCGTTAATAAACTACTTTTTATTTTTCTAAACCCGTGACAATTCGACGCTTATCATGAATAACGCTGCATTTCAAAGTGCTATAGTGTCATCATTTCAATTTTAATAATGAAGAACTAGAGTTGAAATTAGAAGCAAGTATTATTTTGGATTATAACGTTGTTCCTGATAAGCAACGAATTGTCGCAAGGTTTAGTACAATTTTCATTAAATCATTTTCGTTGTCGGCATTTCGCTACATTGTCGTGTTTTAGTGACAATTGTAATTTTCCTTAGCAAAACATAGCTATTTACTGCTGATTTATTAAAGTTCCTGCACTACATTTTATGTTGGTGGCAAACAAACGCACGGCACTTCCGATGTAAGCGGTAACTGTAGCCTATAGACGCTCCCGATTGGAGAAACCGTAAGTTTACAATTATAGGACTTGTCAATGTGGTGAAATTGGGGCCTGTTGACTACTCATCGAAAGTGTGAGTAGAGTTGCTGCCACGTTGGCGTGGAGTTATTATAATGTGCGAAGTTTAAGTGTCACGGTCGCCATGTAAGTTTCTAGCGAACTTACATTCCTTTTCATCACACTTGCGTAAGCGCGCCATTGCTTGGGTGCGTAGCGGGAGTAATAGAAAAGTGAAATTCCCTATGGAGTAATAGAAATGTCAGTACGTCATTTAATAATATTATGTCTTAAAACTTATTTTTTCGTCGGCAAGTGTGATGAAAAACATTGTATGCATCACGGTTGGTAAGCGGAATACTAACTCGAGTCATAAAAGCCCTCCACCTAACGGCGTCGGGCTTCTAACACTCTCAATACTTACCTCCCTTGATGAACAATGTACTATTTCTAGTGTGAAAGAGGAAGGTAAGTCGCCATTTGTAATCGGTTACAAAAATAACGTAACATACAAATTTGGACTATAAAAAACTGAACCTATTCTAACTAGTGCAAGCGGGTTCCAAAATTGTATCGATAATTTTCTAATCAAAGTTACATAGTAACTTGGGATTTCTAAAATGATCACACAATTTTGCAGTCTCGTAACAGGAATTCGAGTTTTTACCTTTAGCCTGCGGCAGATATCTTAATTTTGACACCTATTATTATCAAATCGGAATCAGAAGGGGATTCTAAAGTACCGTTGACAAAAAATGACAACATTTGGGTCAAAGTTCTTTTAGTTGTCTTGTTTCATACCACTCTGTCACGCTTTTAGTTGCTGTTTCGACTCAGTATATACAAAAAATCCGGTGCACTTGTATTTCTTTTTCACGCTAGATTTTAATCCATACATCAAAAATTGGAAACAAAACATCATCTCATATAAAAATAAAAATCACAACTATGTCACGTTTTTTAGGGACACAAAATAAGAGAACGAAAATAATTTTGACCCATTTACCAAGAAAAGATTTGTTTAATAGATGTAGTGAGTGATTTGATTAATTAATCTATTGTCTGTAAGTCTTTGCACTTTAAACTATGAATTTATGAATATAACTATGAATGTATCCTAGAATGACTTATACACTTTTGTGGCATCGGTACTTTCGAATCCCATTCTAATCGCGGTTTTATAATATGAAGGATTCACGGAAATAACATGTGTAGTCAATTCAAATTTCAGAAGGAAAATCAACCTTACTTATGATGCAAATTTGCCCTAACTTTTAGAAGGATTAAACATGTTCTTTCCGTGGACCCTTAATATATTATAGCCTATTAGTGACTTTTAGGTTATAAACGCACAGTTGTCAAGATTTACATTTTAGTTCCTGTGGACTATAGATTCCGTGGCGTAACAAACTATCTGAGACTAATGATGTGCCTATGGAAACTTTCCTATGTTGCGAAATGTTCTCAAGTGAAATTTTCGTGAAAATTTCCGAAACGTTCTCCAGACCTTGAAACAATGGAAATTTATGAAAATGAAATCCTATCCACGCACAGAAATATTAGAGTGAGTAACGAGTACAGTCATACTATACAACACCGGTTTTGATAACAACCGGTTTTTATAGGTTTGGCCAAGACTTGATAAAATTCATAAATTTCAATAATTTCCGCGGAAATTATTCCGAAATATTTCGCGGAAAATTTCATTTCCATAAATCTTTACATTATTTTTGTAGTAAAAATAGATTAATAAACTGCTTATACTCGTACTATAATAATATTCAATTACACTGCGAATAGAGGTTCAATTTGTGAAGAGAAAAAACCGGCCAAGAGTATGTTGGGCCATGCTCTGTGTAGGGTTCCGTAGTTATTCAAAAACATAATGTTCGAAATAGTTCTATAAAGTATTCTTTGACCTCAATATTCATGATGTTTTCCATATTTGACAATTCACGATTTTTTTTGTTTCGGATCCGGAGAGGATATTTGCGAAAATATTGACTTTAGAAAAATACTTGCTCTTGAGACCCTTATTCTTTCTGAAAGACCTAATTCAACGACTATAGGAACACAGTAAAATAAAAAAATCATTCCCACTTTACGTGTAAGGTAAACGCAGGTATTAACGCCCCCCTTAAGGCATTTTTTAAATCAGGCCTAGTTTTTAAGCATACACGTTGTCCCAAAATTTAATTTTCCTATTTTATGTGCTACTATGATAATTAAAAAAGGTAAATAATGAGTTACTCGTCCTTTAATTGAACATTAAGATGTCAAAAATCTATTTCTAAATTACAGAATCGATTTCTGCTATTAACGACCCATAAAAATGGGTGTGAAGGTATCAACGATTTTTAAGCAGCCATTACCGATTGAGTTTCAATAGTAGAATGTACAACAAGGGCATGAAGGGAACCATTTCTACCCGAGGCAATTTTATGTTAAAATAGTTGACGAGGGTAAAAATGGACATTTATGCCTTTGTGGTACACCGCTTTTCACTTTGATTACGAAGAAAATAAAATATATTTATATAGGTAATATTTTTAAATTTCCAAGTTAAACATTTCGGAGCATTTTTGAACGACAATCGAAATGATGTGATTTACTAAGTTTTTAATGTGTTTGTTTTGGAAGAGGCTGATCGGGCAACTCTTCCTACCAAAGCCACATGTTTGTTAAAACTTGTATTTTTGTAATTAGTAATTTATGGCATTAATCATTTCCTTAATATTATAACTACCTACTTATTTCGGTACGGTCGGTAATACCTTCTTATGGTTGGTATCAGCGATTTCTATGAGTCGTTGATAGAATATGTAAGAACTAACGTAAAATGTATTACCGATCCATATTAAACAATAACAATATTGTATTTTTATTATCTTTGTCGCTACAGAACACTTTCTGATTACGTGATATTAAAAATTTAGGACCTAAAAGCACTTTTAATAGATAAAACTTCGTCATAAACAATGTCTAAGATAATATCCGTTTTCCAAAAATATTGTATTTTGGTTAACTTTATAACATCAAAAGAAGAAAACCAAGTGCTAATGTGTATGTCGTTAATAGTTTTTTGAAAATTACAATTATTGTGATCTCAATTAATCTATAAACATACTTATGTTTTCATAGAATAATATCGTACAAGAAAGAAAAAACTAAACGTGACATTTTAGTCATTACCGACCTACGGGTCGTTGATAGCTGCTACTACTAAAAATAATGAAGCAATCACCGCCCAAATTTAATTTTATATTTTATATATGATAGTGGATGTTATTTGAGAAATTGTGATAAAATATCTGTAATTTATAAATAAATGAATATGATTAGCAATAAATGTAGATGTAAAGTAGTCAATTGTTAAAATAAACGTCTTAGACAGATAAGTCGAGTCCTTGCTTGAAAGTGCAAGCGCCAGTATGGAATGTCCTTCTTTCTCGGTACTCACAACTTGATTGATGTATTTTTATCTTTTATCGAACTACCACTCAAACTAACTTAACCGTACCCTATACTCAAGAAATAAACGCTTCTGGAAAACAACCTACCTACCCTCACATAAGTTGTGGCAATGAAAAAATACCGAATTACTTATTAGGTCGCTAATACCTTCGGATTTTCGATGGAGCGTTAATAGCTGCGTTTACCTTAGGGGAGGTACCTGATTTTTTAAATATTTTATTGTACCACTTTGTCGGCATGATTACGAGGCAAACCTGTACCAATATTCAAATATCTAGTACTAACAGCCAATGAGCCTATGCTGCGGACAGACAGGCGGACCATGGACAGACGGACATGGCGAAACTATAAGGGTTCCTAGTTTACTACGGAACCCTAAAACAAGATTACCGAAGCAGTGATACAGTGACACATTATAAACACAACTGTGGGATTTGGTCTAAGTCATTTTTATACGAATCTGCTGAGAAAATGGAGCTAGCGACATGGTGGAATACCTTTTTTCCAGAAACAAAACTAGGAAAAATTGCTGATAGAATATTAATTGAGAAAATTCGATTACGTACCAGCTCGCTAAGAGTCTTAAACCTAAATCCTCAACATAGCTTTTGTTCGTTTAATTTAAGAAGTAGGTAAGGAAGTGGTGTCCACAATGTTTTTGTTGACGTTCAATTAAGTCTGTTGGTGTTTATTTTTGGTTTTATAATTTATAACATACTTTCTAGTTCTCGCAATACTCCTTTAATAACTGTACATATAAATTTCCATAGAAATCTACAATGAAAATTTCGGAAACTGAAGAAATTTATCGAACATGTTCTTTATTGAAAGACATACAATTTTTGATTGTACATTATATCATGTATTTGATAGTTGAAAATATAAATTTCCATGAAACGCGTCCTTGTTATTAGCTGTTTAAAAATATTTTTTAAATTTCCAGGTTTTGAAATGTTCTCGAAAGTTTCGATGGAAATTTTCCTACACTTTTGAAAGTTTCCGCAATTTGCACATCATTATCTGAGACGGTAGTAAATTTTTAATTCTTGCTTTCTTGATCTCTTTATACAGGTTGACCAAAAAATAACGCTGCCAGTAAGGTTTTGGAAAACAGAATAAGCCTCTAGGGTCATATTCTCAGTCGCAAAATCTCATAGGCAAAAAAAATGCACTTACTTTTGGCCATCCTGTATCGCCACTCATATGTGGTCTGTCAAAAATGTACTGTAAAATAATAAGGCATGCCCGAAACGTCAGGATATAATTAAACGTAAGACCCGTTTGTCTTTAAAATAAGAATAAGGCAAAACCCAAAATAAACATGCCACATCACGCCACACGCTTGCCAGTCACTTGGCATTGTTATTTGACGAGTTTGTCCTCTAGATGACGTGACAGAATATCAAACAGGTTACGGATATCCTTTTAGGTCTACAGTTGACAGTATAAGGCTAAAGGCAATATTACGCGGTGTCCTAGTCCCAGGTTAGCGCATCGCGTCGCTTCGCAAATCTCGTCGCTTTGAATCGCCTACGTAGGACATAGCCTTACGCCGCGGCCACGACATTGGTCTAAGGCTTAGCGGAAAACCATACGTACTCCCTCTCGTACCCATATCGGCATCCCGCTCCAACTCATGGATTCGCTCGCCGCTGGTCGCCTCCAAGACCAATGTCGTGGGCCGTTATGGATGTCCTTTTAGGTTACAGTTGAAAATGGGTCAATCACTTTTTTTTGTTGTTATTTGGTCACATCACCCTGGTGACAACAGTGGGATAGTTTGTTAGAAGAAAGTATCATGCCGACTCTACTATCATGATGAGTGGATGCACCTTGGAAAGGCCACATAACTGTCAAAAAATTCGAACTTTTGTCAATTTGAATGTTGCTAAACTGTGATTTTAAGGGTGACCCAGGAGAACGTAACCATGGCAACGAGTGACATAAAAAAAGTGATTGACCCAAATATAAAGCTAAAGTCGAGAAACATGTCACCCGCTTGCCAGTAACTTGGCGTCGTTATTCGATGAGTTTCTTGGCCTTGAAGTAGCGGCGAAGATATAGGACCTGCCACGTGGCCAGACCGAGGAGACACACCATTGAGAAGATGCTGAAGAATAGCACCCTGTTGTTTGTTGACTCTGGAACGAGGGAATTTTACATTAAAAACAAGTGTTTTTTTTCAGATATAAGGTACACCCGGTTAAGATCGGATCTAATGTAAGATCGGATGACCGCAATAACTACTAAAATAGTAGGTAGGTAGTCTGTTTTCCTCACTGGCTATATTATGCTTGACGCCATTTCACCCCGCCCCTCTCGCTAGTATGCAATGCAGCAACCGCTCAGCCGCATCAGTCGTGAGCTACGAACGTTTAAAAAAAAGTGTATTTTTTCGAAAAGTTTTGGAGATCCGATCTTTAACAGGAATCTATGCACCTTCTTCTCCTTACTTTAGAGTTAAAATTAGATACTAGTCCGATCTTAAAAGCCAAGAAGGTTTTTCGGTTGTCTTGACAAAAAGAATAGTGTAAGTTTGAGTGTTGATTACTCCTAAGCTATTCGGCTGAGCAGCATCAAATAAATTTATTGAAAGCTTGATTTCTTTTTTTATCACGTAGGTACATCACACGTTTGCAGGTAAAAGTTAGTGAGAATAAATTTATGATTTTTTTGTGACATCCTTCCAACTCACCGAAAAATTGTCCGGTCTTACCCGGGTGTATCTTAACGATTGATGTATACCACCGCCCACAAATTAACCACCTAAAGATTAACTGGTCCATGGCTAGAATACCATGGTTTAAAGTTATCTTTTTTGTCCAATAAAGATTAAATAACCAAATTCACTGTGTTAACTAACAGATAGGTACCTAAAGGAACAAGATTTCGCTTTATATGTTACAAGACTGAATCAACTTTTTTCAGGTCTGTTATTACCATGGTTACGATCTCCTGAGTAACCCTGGTTTTATGCAAAATTATGCATGTTTAAGTAACCTATGTGGCCCATTAAGGAATGGGCTTTTTTTTGTATTGTATCCTGGCCATTTTTTTCCGCAACTCGACATCAAAGGTGCCTATTTTGCGTGGTCCCAACGCTGGCCCAGTACTTGTTGGGGACTTCACATACACCCTTGAATTTCTTCGCAGGTGTATGCAGGTTTCCTCACGATGTTTTCCTTCACCGTAAAGCACTTGTGAATATCAATATTTCGTACATAAGTTTTTTGAAAAACTCATTGGTACGAGCCGGGGATCGAACTCACGACCGCTGCGTAGCAGTACCAGAATTATGCATGTTTGTATAATTTAAGTAACATAATTTTGCATAAATTGGGTTACTAAGGAGACCGTAACCATGGTAATAAATAACAGACTGAAAAAAGACCCACAAACACTCAATATCGAATGTCTTCATGTATGGATGATGTAAAACAAATGTACCATTAGTGTCTCTCATCTCCTCCTCCCTCTTCCGCATCAGGGTGAAGTCCTGCACAATGGCTTCGGACAGGTCTTCTAGTCTCTTCAGCTCCACTTCCATGGGTTTCAGCTTGGCTGCTTCACCGATCTGACATAATAAGTTGTAGGATTTAGCTTTGTTAATCACAAGTACTATATTGTTAGTGAAAATCAATGCAAAGTTAGGAAATGCCGCCAGCATCCTTGGTACAATGTACCAAACATAGATTAGTTAGATTTAATCTATGTACATAAATTGTAGTTTTGAAAATGAATACCTTCTTGAACAAAAAAATTGGAAATTTAATATTTTTGACTACATTAGAGTCAACAACTCAATATATACAAAAGCCTTGACTTCAAGTTTAACCGTAAAATGATTATCGCCATAACATGGTTTACGTTTAAATTAGGTTAGCATATTCGGTGCATGCAAAACAGACACATCATCATCAGCCTATGATAATCCACTGCTGGACGTAGGCCTCTCCTATGCGTATAGCTAGACGCAGTAGGAGGTAAACATCCATAAATTAGGTACTGAAAGTAATGAATAACAACTCCATGCAAGTACAAATAAAACCGGCCAAGAGCATGTCGGGCCATGCTCAGTGTAGGGTTTCGTAGTTTTTCAAAAACGGCTAGGCCGATTATGTTCGAAATAGTTGTATTTTAAAGTATTCCATATAGTTGAATCATTCTAGATTGGAATGTATGAAAAATTCGGCATAATTAATATAGAACTTTTAATGATGGGGATGTGTAGGCTCTAGATTGAAGTTTATTTTCATGAACCCTCCCCCCCTCTCCCCCTCCCGCTTCACCCCTCCGCAGCCCCGGAAATGTCTTAAAACGCGGTTTTTGTCAAATTTTTTGAAAACTATTCCAGTTACAGAAAAAGTGTAAAGGTATGAAATAATCCTTAATTAATGTACTATTGATTTTGTATACACATTAAGATGGTATTACTTATAGTATTTTCACAATTTACCGTAAAAAAAATATTTTTTTAAATATTTAATGCTTTTTTTCTTTGAGTTCAGTATTTTCAGGCAATGCTGCTTTTATCGTCAACATAAGGAAAACCAGCTTAAAGAATATAATATTCTCTTTAAAATAAGGTATCATTTGTTTTAAAATTCCTTAATTTAACGTTGTTATGTCATATTGAAAATTCACTGTCATCAGATATATGCAACGCAACAATCGCAAACATCGGTATTCAAAGTCCGGCAGAGATCCAAATAAACGATTTTTGGAGTGAACAGCGGTGTTTAGGTTATCTGAGAGCCTACCACACATTATCATCATCGTCTTCTCCATCTCTCTCGAATATGCAAGTGCGATAGAGACATAATAAAATAAAGGGAAAATGCAAATAATACAACTATTTAATAAAACACCTGATCTTCACTGTATTCCAGGCATATACAACAATGCCAATTCAACTCATAAAGATATCGAAAACGCTGGCGAGCGCTTTATCCTTGCGCTATATAAAGCCAGACCGGAAGAAACGCATTTAAACCATCATAGATTTGCTTGTTTCAACAAATTAGTGGGACAGGCTAAAAATGCAGTTCTTTTATCAAAATTGCCACCAACATCAGCTGCTGCTTCCCATCATTCTCGGCGCACATATCACCAGGTGCAAAGTTGGAAGAACAACGTTTTACCCCTCGAAGAATGGGGCTGGAAAAAAAATCTTACTGCTTATGTCCTATTTTAAATAGTGAGTCGCCAGCACCAGCCTTTATTTTAAAATTAATAACGTGCAACTGTAAAAAAGGCTGTGGAAAGCGATGTACCTGCGTAAAAGCCGGCTTGAGATGCACTACGATGTGTACAAATTGTAGAGGACAGAGTTGTGTGAATAATGTCGATATGGAGTCGGACGACCTAATGTATTAGACAGTAGATGTTTAAAAGAAGATAAACCAAATTAGTTTTATTTATTTTTTGTTTTATTTAACAACATTTTTCAGAAATAGCAGCTTATAATAAACGATTAATAAAAAACATCACATAGAAGAAAGAGTGAAATCTCTTTTGATAATGAATACCTATGTTCCCCGAAACATGTCGCGCTGAGTGACTAAAATACGAAAGGGTTATCCGTAATTTGATTAATATAAATACGCATGATGTACTTTCATTACATTAATTTAAGTAAAGCATACGTACTTGCGCAATAAATTGCTACGTACAAGAATTAGTACCTAGTACGTATTATATAATTATAATTATAAAAAAAAATCAAAGCATCATAGTTATGTCAAATTTACTAGTTTTGAAAGATAAAACTCTATTCTTTCCCTTGCAATAAATATTAACGACGTATTTTTGCAATAATATAAATATTTTTATAAAAAAGTCCGACATACTATAAATAATAATAAATAATCAGTTTTGATGATGAATTGCACAAAAATATAAGAGATATCGTTTTATTGTGTATCAATAATCGATAGAGAATTTATTGAGGATTATTTCATTCCTACACCTTTTTTCTGTATCTCAAATAGTTTTCTTAGTATTAGTCAAAAACTGCATTTCAAGACCTTTCCGAGAGCGCGAGGGGGTGAAGCGGGGGAGGGTTGTTGGAAATAAACTTCAATTTATAACCTACACATCCCAATCAATAAAAGTTCTATATTAATTATGCCGTTCAAAAAGCTAATTTTCTTCAACTAATAAGCCATAATCCATGATTTTTTTCATATTTTTTGGACCTACGGATCAAAAGTTAGAGGGGGGGGCACAATTTTTTTTTCTTCTGGAGCGTTTATCTCAGAAAATATTGACTTAAAAAAAAACTTTCTTTTAAGACCCTTATTCTTTTTAAGGGACCTATTCAATGGTACCCCATACTATAGGATTACAGCAAATAAAAAAAATCATCCCCACTTCACCAGTTGGGGACCTCCCCAACTGGTGAAGTGGGGATGATTTTATGGTACCTACCTAGCTACGAACAAATAAAACATGGAAGCCGCACGCAATACTAAATTGCCTTTCAAAAATGGTCCTGAATTTTAGTTGACAAGTGTCACCCCCTCTTCAATGCATCACGGTAATGAGTTTCAATATCAACCTATAAAAACTTAAACTGCCATTTAAAAATAGTTGTGATTGGTCAATCAAAATTTTGATTGGCTATATTCTATAAACAATTGTCAAAGATGTTGCGCCGAATATGCGCGGTGTTAAGAAAATTAAGCGCTATGTCCTGCCCATCTTGGCACAAATGAACAATTGATTATAGGGGCATTTTTGAGCTGGCGTTAGACGTCCATGTTATATATGGTCGCAGCTACCTAGGTACCCGAAAAAAAACTGTTTGCTAGTTTTTATTGTACCACTCTGTTGGCATGATTAATATTTTGGTATACCTGTACCAAATTGCAGATTTCTAGAATTAACGGCCACACAGAGACGGCCAACGGACATGGCGAAACTATAAGGGTTCCGTTTTTGCCATTTTGGCTACGGAACCCTAAAAATTAGACTATCCACTTAAAGGACAACTGTTGATGACATGACTTTAACCTAGTAAACGCCTTCCCTTTCGCATCAAAACGTGTGCGCCATGAATAGGACGTAATTATGCAAAAGGGGACCAATCCACACGAATCTGTCATTTTAAAGATTGACTTTGTTTCTTGTGATTTAAAGTGTTAATTAGAATGAAAAATTCATGTGGGTTGGTTCCCTTTTGCATAATTACAATACACATGTCCACTTTAGTGCAGGTTCTAGGCATTGAAATGGTTAATTAAATATAAAATAAAAATATATGGAAAAAATCTAAATAAACTGTATCATTATAACAAGAAAATTTTCGTCATGCACACCTCAGGGGCGGATCCAAGGGGGCGCCACAACATTCGACCTAGGTTTTTTTTTTATTTGAAATGGCTTACTTATAGGAGTGAGTTTGCTCAGAAGGTGCCTATTCACCCTTGACTTGAAAGTTGACGGGTTATACATATGATCTCGGAAATATAGACGCCAGCAGGGAATTCCACTCCTTGACAGTACGCATAAGGAAAGAAGACGCAATGCGCTACATATTTTACATATTTCACCACTTCTACCCCTGATCTACTCTCATCGACTGAGCTGTGAAAGCTAACACAATTTATTGCTTGTAATTGTTATAATGATAATATGTAAAATAACTTTTAAGAATTATTAATAGGGATGTGCAATCAAGTGCAGTTAGTTTCATACACAGTACACAGACATATATCCTAGACTTCACATATGCTTCAAGATACTTCTTGATGTATGATGGATTGATGGACTTATCGATGTACTGGCCAATTTCTTGTGGTCTATTTAATATATATCTGTGGTTTAATATATGGTGTAGGGAAATTCAAACACAACACTGCAAAGAGGCACTACTAAGTGAAATTACCCCAAATCTCTGGTAGTTGGCAGATTGAAGAACATCCAACAGTTGTGATCATAAAAATTACCAAAAAAAGAACCAAAAATCAATAATAAATAAAAAGCAGTGAAAGCAAGTGTACAAGAAAAAAATATAGGTAGGTAACAAAATTAAATTAAAATTAATCGTACAATGCAAATATGACAATAGAATACAATAAGAGTCAGATGAGAGGCGCGCTAACTCACTCTCTCATACGAACTAACTTCAACTATACAGGGTGAAATATGAGTTGTGAACAGACATACATTTTTCTAACTCTATAAACGACGAACAATTGAATGCCCCACAAATTACTTAAAAATAGACATGTCTTTTATTTTTTTGGGGTTTATTTTCATTGCAAATGTGATTTTATATCAAAACGGATTATTAAAACTAATTAATTCAATAATTTAAATTACATCTTCAAATGGAAGTCATTCATAACGATAATTTTGTTATTTCGTAGAAAAATAAAAGAAATGTATGACATTTAACATTTTAAATGACTTAAATAGCCTGAACATATTGCGAAATACATATATCTAATATTTATTACCTAAATAGCCATTATAATTTCTAAAAATCATCTTAAAAATGAGAAAAAACGACAAATAGTACAAAAATAAAATAAAAAAACATGTCTATTCATAAGAAACTACTAAGCTATTCAATTGTTAGTTGTTTATAGAGTTAAAAAAACGAATTGCTGTTCACAACTCATGGTTCACCCTGTATGTCTTTTCTTCGTATGGCGTCTTTACGGAAAATGAACTTACGCCTTCATAGTTTTTAGCTTCAATTCCGACTTTGATGTCCAAGTGTACATCTTGGCTTACGCTGCGGCGTTCTGTAAATAAATAAATAATTATTCTTAGTATTTAGTTTCATATAAAAATACAACAAGTCACACTTTGCTAAATATAGCTGGTGTTACAGACAATAAATAAAATAAGTGCTATGGATAAATTTAAACCATTTAATTCACAGTAAGCAATCCATATTTCCATACAGAATAATTTCACTTTCATGAAACATAACTATACTAATACTACAGGGTTTGTGGTTGACGGGTGAACCCTGTGAAGCGTTTGAAACATCTGGATGTAATTAAATTTATTTATATACGCGATATGCTATTAGTATAGTTTTATTTCACTTATTGTCATTGAGATAGCCATTACACACATGTGTATATTTAAGATTTGACAAAAGAAGACTGTAAACATATCTCATTTGGATTGATTTTTCAGTTCCTGAAACTATGCACATGACGGAATTGGCATTCTCAACGACAATATGTCATTTATGTCATCTATATCTTGACATTTTTGCCTTATTTAGACAGCCTAGTCTTCATACTACCATAAACCCAAATTATGACTGTAGTCATCAAGGTTTAACACATCAAATGCAGGAGCTAATTCAGAATTTTCGGCAACATTTCATCTTGTAAGGCCCAATGTGCATTAGAATGCACACTCGATTTTAGCGTAATTCAAACCTGTTTAATTAAATGCAACACAGTTTACTAGACAAGATGCAAAATTTGATTAAAATAAAACTGTATGGTGGAGTGATAAGGATAGTATGAATTGGCTCAAATCAAATATGAGACAATCATTATCATTATCGTCAGCCTATGATAGTCCACTGCTGGACGTAGGCCTCTCCTATTAACAATGTGTATAGACACATTAGGAGGTAAATGCCCATAATCGCCACACTGGGCAAGCGGATTGGTGATTGCAGTAATGAGTCCACTATGATGACTTTGCTGCCCATCATAAATCTTTTATCAAATAATGCAAGCCACACGGCTGCAAGGTTATTATGAATTGGCTCAAATATGCGACAATATGGTTATTACATAGTTAAGTATCTTTCTAATATGAAACAAACAATGTTAGTCACTATTCCTTTAATAATTGGGTGTTAATTTCCAAACACGATTTCTGATAGGCCAGGGCTTATAAGTATTGGTGCTGTAGAAAATGACCCGTGCAAAAAAAATGGCAAATTGTGCAAACCATACTCAATGAACCATAAATAAAAGTACTATGAACTTACGTCTCACATCTTGAAGAATAAAATCAGGAAATTAAATTCTCACATTTGTACTATTATTATTAAAAAAATAGTAAATAAAAATGACTTTAAAAATTCAAGTCTCATGTTTTTTTCTAGATCTTCTCTGTTTGGTTATTGTGTTAATAAAAAATACTTTTCACAGAGGCATCCACTAAATGTTGTATGCTTATTCCACCATAGCTCAATAGGTAGATGAACAATTTTTTCCAATTGGATATTTAATAAACAGACAGAACAGAGAGATCTACATATTATCATAACATAGGATAGAAATATACTGCACTAATTTACCTGGTGGCACTTTGGAAATGAAGCACACTTCAAATGTGTCATATGTTTCAGTCACAAATGTGAATTTCCCCTTAGTTATTGAGTCCTTCTGTGACAGGATGTGTCCCTTTGAATCACGGATCTGTATAAAAGAGAAAATAATGAAACAATGTTGATGATAAGAGCAATTTACTGAAACAAACTTAGGGTTAAATTTCTAATTGGAAGAGCAGAACTAATTCACATTGAATGCAGAACAAATTGTAATTAATATTAAAGATGTATAGATTTTATGGCCAACAAGCGAATCCTAGGGACTTAAGCTAATTACAAGCGTCAATGAGGGCTTAATCGTCCAATATTGGAGAAAAAATAAGAACATGACAAAGATGAAAATTCTTAAAGAACCAAGGTTCAAGTTGACTTACAGTGTAATCTACTCTCTGGCCGGCAACTTCTGTGACTTCGTATTCTCCAGCCACGAGGACATTCGCGTGCAACTCCTCTTTCAAACACTTCTGGGTGTTCGGCGCCAGGCTCCACATAATACCCTCAGAGCTTCGCCAGAACACACTCAAAAGGAATATGAGATAGTAAACCTCCATATCTGCTATCCACTAGAACTATATTACTGCAACAAATTATATTCAGTTCATTACAATCAGGAAAGTAAAACAAACATATTCTGTGTCAAAAGACCGATGAGTTGGCCCGAAAGAACGTCGTCGGCGGCGTACTGTAAAAAAATTGCCATGTTGTTGCTTTTCGTAAATTGGAACGCTTACTAACGTGGCAAAATCAATACATTTTATACGGAAGTTTAAATGATAAAAAAATATTCAAAGTAACCAGCGTTGTTATAGTATTATGGCACTTAGGAAAAATATTTTTCAATCACTACATATTTGAGATTTGTTATTATTTTCATTAGATTTCACTCACTAAAGAGCTGCGTATAACGAAGCGTTTTAAAAACATTCAGGTAGAATGAAATGACGTTAAAAACATTGCAATCATTATTTAAATTTATTTGAATATAAAGTCTAAGTTATGGTGTGAAAGCAGATTTTTGTGAATGATACGGTTTAAGTAACATTTTTTTTTACATTTCCGAAACTATCATTGCGTCATTGTTTTTACTGGGGTAGTGTTGTAATTGTCATTGCACAGGTGCAATATATCGATAACACTACTTGCCATTTTTGCTAGAGAGAAAGACATAATGCTTGTGTTTGCCAAATAATGAAGAAATCGATAGTCGAATTGACAGAACAACTCCTTGAGAAAGCTTAGTTTAAGATAATACGAATACGATGAAGTAAATACCACCATTTATATGGGAACCAAGCGTGCCGACTTTTTACCTGTCACTGAGACGTCACGGTCGGCATTTAGTGATGGGAAAACCTAAACGATTCAAAGACACCAATGCCCCTCCGCCCGCATCAATGCAGCCGTCTCTCTCGGACACATAGATTTTATATCTGTGGGCTCGCTCGCTCACTATTATATTTATTGTAGAACGAACAACACTAGTCGCTAAATTTGACGGACGAATGAGAAATGGTCTGTACTGCGAAGTCGAAGCGATACGCGAGAGTATCGCTAGTCTCATATTCATCGTCTCTTTAAGACATATGGTCGATCAAACGCTTAAAGCAAACGCAGCAATGCAATGTAAACGTCGTTTGTAACGTAATTCTATAGTTACTTAGGTACACCCTTGGACGCATAAATAAGAATACGGAAAAAATGATTAAAAATGAATTCACACACAATATTATTTAGAAATTACTTACCTATGATGGGAAATATGTTTTTGTTTTTGTGCGTTGGAAATATTTGGGCTGGTGCAGTTAATTATCATGCAATGAGGCATTTTGTATTTTTTATCTTACGTGCGGCTGCGTTTTATAAGGTTACAATTTACAATTTCGTTGTTTGTCTCTCTTTCTAGCCAATATGTGCGTGCGTTAGAGAGGCAAACAGCGAAATTGTAAATTGTAACTTTATAAAACGCGACCCTGACCATTTATTTATCGTTTTTAATGGTACAGTAAGATCACCTAGATTTTGTTTGTTTCAGCTATATGCACGGTGTTTTCACTTAGTGGAAGTAGTGAATTTGATGTACTCATGACGTCATCGGATATGCTTACGTGAATCAACGTTAGAGGGCGTTGATATCAATTTCAAGATCTTGTATTATCTGTACAGCCACTATTTTCTATTCCGTTACGCGCAGTTAACAAAACGAAAGAAATGACAAAGTATTCGTTTTTTTCATTACTTGGATCTCAAAATATTTTTGTTTCATACATCGAGAAATGAAATATTAATTTAGCTATGCTTGTATTTTTACTTTTGTCCGTTTTGAATCCTTTAGCTACAAATATTTTAGATACATTTAAAAAATATATGGAATGAACGGAATGTTTTGACAGAACGGCCATAATTAAATTTTTGCTTTCTGGTTATCTTCGATGCTTGAACTGAAAGTGCTTCGAAAAGATATTATTTTAGTGATTACATACAACGACTGTGCTTGTTCTGGACTCCTATAATTGCGCTTTTCCATGTATATACTGTACTTGGATTGGATTTTTGTAAAAATGGTGTGATGCGGTTAAATGTGTTGATTGCCTAATTGTGATGTTACTCAAAACGCAAATATGCAAATTTGAAGCCATTCGCAAAAACCGTTGCAAGATGGAAATATACCACGAGCTCCGTTCGCCGACATTAGAAACCTGTGCAATGCGGCTACTGTTTTTTTTAAAGACTGGTAAAAATATGTTAATATTTTGAACTGTACCTGTATACCTATATATCTGTCCGTAGTGTCGTACTTCCTGAACGATTAACAGATTTCAATGTATTTTTTATCATACGCTTTATTGGACAGGATTTGATAGATAAGCTATGTTTCATGCGTAGTAGTCTTCTACAAGATTTTGTCAGTTGTAATATGAATTAATGTAACTGTTCTAATAAATTAGGATACCTTAGGAAAAATTAGGATAAATTAGGAAAACTTTATGGATATGGCTAGTGTAAAAATAAAACTTGAAAGTGACACTTTTTTTTTGTTTTATTGTTTCTCGATCCTAGTTCGGGCGAACAGAACTAGGTCACATAATGTGTGTGAACTTCGTCAGCTGATTCCAAATGAGAAATGCGTGGCAAGTTCACACTTGATGTGATCTGGTTTTGTTTGTCCATTATTTCAAAGGTTTGGGATGTAAGTGGTCCGGGGGATTTAAGTGGTCCGACTATCAACTTAAGGACCTGAAACCAACCTCACCTGCTCGTGGTCATCCTGCTAATCAACAAACGAGGCTCTGGTGCCCCCCTGGTTTCCCTACGGGGTTAAGAGGTCAGACGGCAGTCGCTCTAGTAAAACCAGGAAACGTCATTTAAAATGAGTAGCAAAAATTAACTAAGAAAACTGGGAAGGAGGCATCACCATTGGTGGCACTAAAATCACTAACCTCCGATACGCAGATGACACCACACTTCTGGCCACGAGTGAGGCGGAAATGGTAGAAATCCTGGGCAGAATGGAACGCATCAGTCTAGAGCTAGGCCTGATGATCAATCACAGTAAAACCAAGGTCATGGTAGTGGATCGCTGTAAACAAATAAAGATCACAGGTGCTCTTGGTCTTGAAATTGTTGAAGATTTCATCTATCTCGGCGCAAGCATCAGCAACACCGGACAGTGTGAGAGTGAAATCAGAAGACGCATAGGCATGGCCAAAAATGCAATGGCTCAGCTGCAAGGCGTATGGAGAGATCGAAACATATCAAAAAAAACCAAAACTAAATTAGTCACCTCCTTGGTATTCTCCATCTTCAGCTACGCCGCTGAGACATGGACCTTGAAAAAGGCAGACCGAGCCCGTATTGATGCGTTCGAGATGTGGTGCTGGAGGAAGATGTTGCAAATTCCGTGGAATGCTTTTCGCACAAATGTATCAATCCTGCGTGAGCTCAACATCAAGACGAGACTGTCGACTATTTGTATGCGCAGGATACTGGAGTTTTTCGGACACATAGCCAGAAAGGAGGGCCACAACCTTGAACAGCTAATAGTCACTGGGAAGGTTGATGGCAAACGACCTAGGGGCCGCAGTCCAACAAGGTGGTCAGATCAGGTTCGCTCCGCTCTAGACACCCAACTACACAGCGCTCTGCATGATGCGAAGAACAGGCATAGATGGCGGGACACCGTCAGAAAGAAGTTAATCCTAAGAGGACTTCACGACCCTCATCATTGAGGAATACGACGCAAGGAGGAGGAGGAGCAAAAATTACAACTTGGGTACAACTGCTAGGGCGTCGCCGCATAACGACGCGCAGGCACATCGCCCTACACCTGTGATAAGTGGGCTAGGGCTACCGGGTCAAGTACGGGCTCGGCTGAAGACGCTAGTACCCAGAAAGCTCCGCTTTGCAAGTTGGAACATAGGAACGCTCACAGGACGCTCACTGAGTTGGCCGATGTGCTGACCAGACGCAGGGTGCATGCTGCATTTCTGCAGGAAACTCGTTGGAAGGGAAACAAGTCGCGTGATATAGGCCGAGGGTATAAATTAGTATACTCTGGTTCTCCTTCGGGGAAAAACGCGGTAGCTGTAGTATTGTCTGAAGAATTCCAAGACGGCCTTTTGGAGGTTGACAGGATCGACGACAGACTCCTGCGGGTGGAGGTCTTGATTGAAGGCAATGTTACCAATCTAATCAGTGCCTACACTCCGCAGGTTGGTTGTCAAGAGTCTGAGAAGGAGGGATTTTGGAATAAGTTTGAAGACCTACTACAGCGCATACCACGTTCTGAGTGTATAGTTGTGGGTGGAGATCTGAATGGCCATGTGGGTGAAATGTCTGAGGAGTTTGAGCGTGTTCATGGTGGTTACGGTCGCGCTAATGCAGAAGGAGATTCTATTCTCCGGGCCTGCCTGTTAGCTGACCTAGCTATCGTCAACACGTTCTTCGAGAAGAAACCTCAACATCTCATCACATATAAGAGCGGACAGCATTGCACCCAGATTGACTATTTGCTCATAAGGAGATGCCAAATCGGTAAAGTATCGAACTGTAAAGTCATTCCCGGAGAATGTCTCACCTCACATCATCGCATTCTTGTCATGGACCTACTGGTAGTACCTAAGAAGAAAATACCCGAGCGCCGCATTGCTAGAACTCGTTGGTGGCGTCTGAATGGATCCGATGAAAGTGACTTCCAAAAAGCCACGGCAGACCTAAGTCTGAGTACGTGCTCGCAAGACTCGGTGGAAGTTTACTGGAACCGGATCCAGGCTGATATCACTGGCGTAGAGAAGCGTGTGTTGGGAATTTCCAAGGGAGGCCGCGTCATCGACAAGGAGACATGGTGGTGGAATGACTTAGTTCAAGAGGCGATTCTGGAGAAGAAGAAACGGTTCAGGGTATGGCAACAGTCTGAAACACCTCAAGACAAAGCTGCGTACCAATCTGCCAAGTTTGCCGCAAAACGAGCTGTAGCTATAGCCAAACATCGAAAGATGTCTCCCTTGTACGAGAATCTAGAAACAAGGGAGGGCCAGAAGACCATTTTCAAGTTAGCTGCAGCTCGACACAAATCCACGCAAGATATCACCAAATGTCTTTGCGTTAAGGATTCAACTGGCAACTTGCTGTGGGACACGGTCAAAGTGAAAGAGAGGTGGCGGGACTACTTTAACGAATTGTTGAATACTGAACATTCAGTTGGTTCTTCTCCACCAGAATTGCCTTCCAATTGTGGACTTGTACCCCCGATTACCAAATACGAGGTGCGCAAATGTCTTCGTGGCATGAAAAACCGGAAAGCTGTCGGCCCCGACGACTTGCCGATAGAAGCGTGGAAAGCGATGGGCGATCGCGGTGTGGACTTGTTAACTGACCTTTTTAACCGTATACTAACCAGCCGACGGATGCCCGATGCTTGGCGATCGAGCATCATCTCGCCAATCTTTAAAGGCAAAGGTAGCGTACAAGACTGTGGGAACTACCGAGGTATTAAGGTTATGTGTCACACCATGAAGCTCTTCGAACGCATAATCGATTCGAGGCTGCGGCATGAATGCACTGTCTCGGGATGTCAATACGGATTACGTCCTGGAAGTGGCACAGTCGATCCCATATTTGCCCTCAGAACTCTGACTGAAGCCTATAGGGATAGAAGAAAGCCCCTTTACATGGCATTTCTTGACCTGCAAAAGGCTTTTGATTGCATCCCTCGTCAGATGATCTGGTGGGCATTGAAGGTTAAGAACGTGCCACAGATCTATATTGACATTATCCGGGACATGTACCGTGATTCGGTTTCTTTGGTAAGGACCTCCGTTGGCAACACGAAACCCTTCCCCATCACAGTCAGTGTTCACCAGGGCTCCGCCCTAAGCCCTTTCCTGTTTAGTGTGGTACTTGATGTCGTCACGGCGGAGATACAAGATCCTCCGCCGTGGTTGCTTATGTATGCAGATGACATCGCATTGACAGATGAGGACAAACAGGCGTTGGAGCGGAAAGTGAACCGGTGGAAGGGCTCGCTTGAGAACGGAGGTCTGAAACTAAATGTCACGAAGACCGAATACATGGCCTGCGGAAGTACAGATCCCAGTCCCATCAACATAGGGAATGAACTTGCCCTGAAAACAGACAAGTTCAAGTACCTGGGATCAGTACTGCACGAGTCCGGGACCATTGACCACGACATTAAAGCCCGAATTAGCGCAGCTTGGTCTAAATGGCGGGAGGTTACAGGAGTCATCTGCGATCGCAGAATACCACTTAGACTCAAAGGGCTAGTGTATAAGTGCATTATCCGCCCAGTCCTAATCTATGGCGCCGAGGCGTGGCCGGTTCTCGGAAGGCACGTTCAGGAGCTTCGCGTTACAGAGATGAAGATGCTGCGATGGATGTGCGGCGTTACGCGTGCTGACCGCATTCGGAACGAGTACATCCGTGGTAGCCTCGGAGTCCGTGACGTAGCGGAGAAGCTTCAAGAATGCCGTCTTCGGTGGTTTGGTCACGTTTGTCGTAGGCCACCTGATTACGTGGGGAACATATGCCTTAACCTAGCCCTTGACGGCCCCCGACCCCGCGGCAGACCAAAGAAGCGATGGCTAGATGTCGTGAAGGCTGACATGAGTGTGAATGGGCTTACAGTAGAAGATGCCCAGGATCGCGTAAAGTGGAGGAAATGTAGCAGGAAAGCGGACCCTGGCAAAGGCCGGGATAACGCTAGGTAGAAGAAGAAGATTATTTCAAAGGTTACCAATCTACAAAGCGAGGGGCCGCACATAGTGTGCCACTAAGAGGGATAGACATAGTCACTTACTACTAAGAAGAAAGTGCCACACAGGCACTTAGTGACGTATTCAACGCATTTGTCTGGCACTTACATTTAGCATCTAATGCACACACACACAAAAAATAGTGGCACAGTGATAAGGACGGACGATTATCGTTCCTTTTCACTTCCACTAGTAAAAAGTTTCATAAGACCATCCCTTTCGTTCTTGCTATTATTATAACGTTGTCAAATCCATATTAATCCTACATTCATGCTACAAAGCTATATATATATATATAAAGCTATATATATATATATATATATATATATATAGCTATATATATATGTGTGTAGCTATATATGTATATATATGAGAAAAGTTGCCGTGAATCATCAATAGATGGCGTTGCAAGCAAAAACCTTGACTGATAACTCTATACACTATTATTCAATATACTCTATGGCTATATGTACTTAATTTTTTCGTCGTAACTCTTAGTAAATTTATTTTTTGATTACTATTCTACCACAATATATTCTAATCTTACCGAGCCTTTTGCATGACAGTCACAAAATGCTTTGTGAAACAAATTGAACCTAAAATAAAAATAAATGGGTGATTTTTTACTATTTAAAATACTGATAAATTAATAGTCATATATTTCTTGAAATTTTAACCAGACCTGTGCTGTGGCCTATCCCACAAAACTTTACAAGCGTACAATTCTACAAAATAGTATAATTTTCCATACAAAACGTTGTCAATTTTGTGCTTATAAAGTTTTGTGGTTTTGGCCCCTGAAGATGCTAATGCAAAACTCGGAAGCATGAAGCATATTATTAGATTATTACATTATTGTTTGTGGCGAGGAAGATAATAGATGAGTAATGTTTTTTTAGATTTCGAGTTGTTACATGGATGGCAATAATTTTAAGCACTAATCGAATGATAAAGTTAAAAATAAAACATTTCGTAGATCGTAGAGTAAAAAGATTGTTAAAAAAACATTTTTTTTATGATAGTTAAAATTTACATTAGTATGACGCTATCACAATCAAACTTAATGTATTCCTGTTTACGTTTAGGTATTTATTTCTTTAAACGGAGGTACTTACGAACGGAAAATCTAATTACAATAATTAATTTGAGGAGAAGTAGCTATAAGTAATTTTTAATATTATATTATATCACTTTGCTTTTATGACCTCATAGATAAAATAAATAATGAAAATCTGTGAATAAAAAAGTCTCATTCTCAATTCAATTGAAAACGGCCCCACCCCTTTTAAATCGACAAGGAAATGCACTTTCGTGTCGATAATTTCCGTGTAGCTGTCAGGAGCAACACTATTTGAAGTAAAAGTGAATGTGAAATAACAGTTTCCTAACCCTAATTTTGCGAATTTTCCAAATATTTTCTTTGGGAACGAATTGAATATCAGTTTGTGTAGCCTAAATACAGTATTGAAGGACAATAAACAATTGTGTTGGAAGAATCTTCAGTTCTGTGCATTCTATTAGGTGTGATTGACTTTAGAAAACTTGACAGCCAACATTTTTTCTTATTTTGGAAAGATATTTTGTGTCTATTTTTCCGAGCTTTTATTTGGGCGTTATTTTGGTCAATCTCATCCTTCTTAAGTGCATCGACGTTTTGAACTTCTAAGTAAGTGGTTTTAACTTATTACAAAAGTATTATAATATGACATGTTTACATAACATTGCAGATTAGTGCAGGTTTATTTTCACATGTATGAATTTGTTAACCTCCTGCCGCCCAGAGGCCTATTAAAAGGTCTCCTGAAACAAAAGAAATTCTATTCTATTTCCTACACTATTACTTCAAAATTCACTGGCAAATTTTATTGTCTGGGCGGCAGGAGGTTAAATACATTCTGGGATGTAGAATTATTACGGTATAGTGTACCTTGCTACTCTAAATGTCTTATGACTGTCACTGTTGCACCATATTTCTTAATTTTAATGTATGTTTATTTTCATTGACTACATTAACTATTGTATACTTAATATGATTCTACTAAGTTCAACCCAAACCTGAAGTAGTGGCTTACGAAAGAACAAGATGTGTCTTTTTATGTTATATTTTGTGTATTTCATTCTGCTGTTAAAACTAAATGTATACCTATGTAACTATTGTTTTTCTTTAACCCCTCATCAGTGGGGATCACCCGAAAGCATGTCTGTCACCAATGTAATTTGTAGTTAGCATTTTCTTTTCAAGGTTTTTTTTACAGTAGAACACTTTTGACAGACTAAGTACAAATGGGTGAAGGGCTACTGTAATACTGTTTCTATATTTAACACCTTCACGGACACTAAACACCCATAGATGTAATCTCATTATTTCTTCTATTGTGTCTGGAGTAGTGTCCACAAAGGTGTTAATGAAAATCTAAGAACAATAGAGAGGCAAATAAGATGAAGAAACAAATAAAATAGTTCTAGGCCATCCCCTAGGAGTATCCTTCACTTTACTAATAAATTAACATCATGAACTCATAGTTAAAATCCATTGCCAGGTTTTTGTTGATAAAGTAATCTCCAATCCTTTTTTCCCCTGCCATCCTATACTCTATACAGGGTACGAGATTAAAAAATAGGCAGGCACTCTAGATATAAAAAAGAAAAAAACAATATGTGAGATGAAAAAATATTTTTTTACTTATTTTCGACTTTTTGAATACATTTCAACATTGCCAGTAATAGTAAATCATAGCAACAATTAGTATTTTTAACCGACTTCAAAAAAAGGAGGAGGTTCTCAATTCGACAGATTTTTTTTTTTTTTTTTTTTTTTTGTTGTATGTATGTTACCTGATATCTCCAAGAATAGTGAACCGATTCTAAAATTTCTTTTTGTGATCGAACGTGTATTACCCCGAGATGGTCCCATTGGCACCAAGTTGGGGTCTGAATGGTCTGATGATGGGATCCTGGAGAAATCGAGGGATCTCTTCAAATGTTATAGGTACATGTATGGCGCTTTTGGTAATTTTCATTCATTTACAAGAATTTGCATTCAGAAAGTAGGATTTGAGGAAATCAATGATGGAAACAAATCGGGAATCTTGGAGAAACCGGATGAAGTCGGTTTTTTAAATTTTTAATTTGGTGATTATTTTTTATTTTTGTTATTGTTTTGAGAAGTGTATTCCTATTTTTTTTGATGGTCAGGTAGAAAGTTTGGTTAAATTAGAACACATTATAATTGTCATCATAATCATCATTAAGTTTTATGATGAATAACTTATTTAAAAAATAATTTAGTTATCTATGAAACCAAGCCAAGGACAGGTAATTTTAGAAGCACTAAACACTCTAAATATGGTCAGGAATACACCATTAAAATCTTATGTATTTCTCGCGAGCAATCTGTATCAGCTAAAGCAAAAAAATCTGCAAAAATATGACTTGTCTTCGTTTTGTTTTTCTTTCAATGTTTACTTGTTTTATTTCACTGTAGATTAGTGTGTCATGACCAGACATCGTAAACTGCGATCGAAATTCATTGAAATGACGTATGACAACCAGTTAGGGATTGCAATGGTTCTAAATTAATGACTTAAAATATTATGTATTAAAATAATACAAAATAATAATAACTGAACAGAATCTGAATGTCAGTTTAATGTTATTATTACATTTAAATGGTATATTTTGTATTGTATTTACAATTTTTATCCACAACTCTCCAAATTTTTCACTTGGGAAAACATTGATAAGTGTAATTTAATAATATTAATGAAATGATAAATAAACACATTTTGCCATATAAATTTATAAGTAGCATAACTGACGATTCACAGTGCTTGTTGCTGAGCCTACTCAATAAATAATGTTAAAAATAAAGATGTGTTCAAAATATTTATTTATTTAATAAATGACCTAGGTAATAATTTAACTACAACTGGTTCCAGGTGGAATGAGTCAGAGCATGGTGATGAGGGCATCTTCAGAAATATGCAGCGGCCAGCCACAAGGACACCGCCCATAGAGCTCAGGTATGATTCCACATCACACAGCCACATGACTCTCCATGGTGTGTTTTTTCCAATGCATGGCTATTACAACGTCATCATAGTGGACACATTACTGCGATCGTCAATCCGCTTGCCCAGCGTGGCGATTATGGGTATTTACCTCCTAATGCGTATATACGCAACTACGTATAGTTAATAGGAGAGGCCTACGTCCAGCAGTGGACTGAGATAGGCTGATGATGATGATGATGGCTATTACTCATTGCCAATTATAGCAAAGTCGATTTTGCCAAAGTCAAACTATTCTTTATTCAAGTAAGCTTATTAAAAAGCATTTTCGAATCGTCCAACACTATCAAGAGAGAAAAAAATCTACTACTTGTTCTAACCCTACACCGTTCCTGAGAAGAACCAGTAAGAAACTCAGGTGGAATTATTTTTCAAAACAGTATAATAATAAATCTTATTAAAATAACATGCATTATAGAATTTATTACATAAAAAAAGACTTTTATAGACATTTTTATAAAAAAACCTAACTTAAAAAGAGTGATAAATGGGCCAATCAACTTTCGATCGACACTATTTTGTACCGTAACGCAGGTGACAATTTCATCAAGTTTGCTAGAAAAAAAACCTTATAAATTGTACATGCGTTACACAATGGCTGTCTATGTATTTAAGTATCTATATGTATCTGTCTATTATATATATTGTCGACTGGTACCCACATCACAAGCCTTAATTGAGCTTACCGTGGGACTAGGTCGATTTGTGTGAGATGTCCCAAGATATTTATTTATTGAATTGTCACACACACATAGTGGACACACTACTGCGATCGCCAACCCACTTGTCCAGCATATAATATGAAGGGTCCACGGAAAGAACATGTCTAGTCAATTACAGAAGGAAAAACCACCTTACTTTTAACAGAATGAGGTGTGAATTTGTCCTGATTTTTTTTTGTGCTAGACATGTTTTTTCCGTGGACCCTTCATACAGGGTGTTCCACGAGCCACTGAAAACCTTGAACGGGGTGATTTGGTAGGTTAAACTGAATAACTTTTACTATGGAGCTAACCCAGAAATCTAAAAAAAAAATTGCCTTTTTCATATAAAATGTCGTGATCAATCGGTCAAAATGTATGAAAAAGACAATTTTTTTTTTAGATTTCGTGATTGGCCCCATATTAAAAGTTGTTCAGTTTAGCCTACTAAATCACCCCGTTCAAGGTTTTCAGTGGCTCGTGGAACACCCTGTATATGCGGGTTGGCGATCTGACTTCCAAATCCATTGCATATGCTAGATAGGTAAAGGCCTACGAGTATGTCCAGCAGTAGACTGAAAAAAAGTTGTATAACTTTTACGGTATGTTAATTAGCGTTGAAATTGTCGGAAAAAATCGAATTGATACTAAAATATTCAGTTATTTTCACTCTAATCTTTACGCTTTTGTACAGTTAGTGCCTAGCACTGTTCTTATGCTCTCAACTACTCAACGGTTAGCTGGAAGAGATCCCTTGCAGGGATAAGCTCGCCTTTGTATGATTGTCTTGTGTTTTGTGTACTTTTCTATATTTTTTGTACAGTCGACATCAAAGATATCGTTACAATTTAGGTGCCAAAATATACATATTTACACGACTTTATTGCCATGACATTAAGGTCGTGTAAATATCTTTGACGTCGACTGTACAATAAAGTTTTTACAGAAATAATCAATGTTTCTGTCACTCCTTTCCATCTATTTCAATTGCCTTTTCACATTGGTTTTAAGTTGAAAATTAAAGTGGAAACTTTCATTGATTTTTTAGAAACCGTGAAAAAAACGAGATGTTAGGAAAGAAACGGGGTTTAATCTGGAAATTTTCAACGCTAATGTTAATATTGCTCAATATCTTAAGGCATCTTACGGGACCTTACGATATATCTCCGTTTCTCTCACAACAAACTGCAGCGTTTGGTACTAGAAATAAAGAGAGAGCTACATAATAATATTTTAGATATCTTTGTCGTGTGTGGTGTGGTGTCGAGCGCTACTGTAAGATATTATATTAATGTACCTTACGGTTTTCTAATATGTTGTCGCTATGTGTGTAATAGCCTTTAACCTTTTGAAGGCCAAGAACTTCTAAAGGTGTCGTTTACTGTCGTTCCTACCACGCCACCGACACCTAAAGGGGTCATGGCGGACGCTGTCATAGTAATTGTCCAGCTGTCAAAAAGGTTTATATTCATTAGTCGTTAAACGTGAGGATACAAGAAAGGGAAAGAGCTGAAAAGGTTAAGCAAATCACTCTCCTGTCTTGTTTTTACTTGGCTGTTTTAAGAGTCTTCACTTCCGATTCTCGCTAAAGCGAAGCCCGTGAATTTGCATGAACCATAACAATGCAGTTCCACCGCTCGGTAAAAGATGGCGCTATACTCAATCCGCAACGGCTATCGAGAAATGCATCTTTTTCAACATGAATTATTCAAATAATATGTGATTTAGTATAATTAATAATTGAGCATGTACATAATAATATTTTTAATGATAAACTATAGTATCTCCGAGAAGCTGTTCGTCCAATCAAATCAATAAGGTCCAATGTGCTAACGAGTCTAACGATTGGAAATCCATGGAAGGAATTTTTCACAGCAACTGTCCATATCCATACATAAATGTCCACAGGTCAACAGAGTGAAGCGACCTTTCTGCCATGTGAATCAAGCGTCGAGGTATCTAAAATAATCCTTAACAGTGACACCTATTTGATTGGAAGAGCCTGTTCAGTACCTAATCATCACATCATCAGCCTATGTTAGTCTACTGCTGGACGTAAGCCTCTCCTATTAACTATGCATATAAACGGATTAGGAGGTAAATGCCCATAATCGCCACGCTGGGCAAGCAGATTGGCGATCGCAGTAATGTGTCCACTATGGTGACGCTGCTGCCCATCATCAATCTTTTATAAAATAATGGTCAGTGACACTTCAATTCCTTAGTCGACTCTTACGACACCCGCAGGAGGAGTTGGGGTGGTGACAAATGTATTCTTACTGCCGTCACCACACGGCCTGTTCAGTTAATGATATTTCTGCAATTATTGGCATTTATAGGCTGATGCATTGCACTTCTACCTACAGTTGCCGGCCTCCATAAGAGCAACTAACAGACGAGCATAGCATAAAAATATGTATTCCTTTACAAAGAAACGAAGAAGATATGAGAACCAGAAAAGCTAGAAGCAAAAACAAATATGTAGGTCTCAGAATCTCATAGAAGATGTAATTTTTTTGTCTGTCAATTCTAGGGAAAATTAGCTTGGAGAGTGGACTCCAAAAGGTTGTACAGTCAACGTCAAAGATATCATTACGGTTTAGGTGCTAAAAATATATTTGCACGATTTTATTGTCTTGACATCAAGGTTGTGTAAATATATTTTTTGGCGCCTGAACCGTAATGATATCTTCAAATCGGAGAACTCACTATTGGCCCCGGATATGCCCGTATACGGCCAATAGAGTGGCCAGAGTGGTAGACGTGGTGCCTCCCTGTCATACTTACGTATGAATTTGCGAGTGCAACAAAGAGGCAAGATAGGTACTGTGGCCCTATTGAAAAAGGGTACAACTCCCCGAGGCTTGTGAAAAAAGGTAAACCTGTAATAAGTTTTAGACAGAAAACTAAAGTAGCCTCGAATCTGGAGCAGTCTAACTGGGGAAATATTTCCAGCGTACAAAATAGCACAAAATACTGTTGCTCAGATGTTTTGTAGCTATGGTAGCCAAGTCCCTAATGGTAGCCAAAGCTCCTGAAGATCGAGAATTGTACATGTAAAGTCACCTCAGTACCTGCTCATTAGTCTCTTGTACCATGAAGGCCGAAAAAATATCTGACACAACCTTTAGAGCCACATGAAAGTGTCACATTACCGGTATTTTAGAAAACCCTCGAAAAAGCCCAATATTTTTAATTGTTTTATACTTTTTATGTAGTACATTTTATGTAATTTACAACATCGTATTTTCATATTACTCCATTAACTTAGAATGTATACACCGTAGAACGAAAAATAACGAAAAGAGAACCGTTCTTTTGTATGGAGAAAATACCGGTCTCCGGTCCTTGGCGCTGGACGGTGACGGTGACTGTCCTCGTACAATACTGAATAATCTTCGTCCTAATAATTATAATGTATTAGCTGTGGTGACCCTATAGAGTGGACCCTATCAGATCCCTATACCCAGACTCCAGACTAGCCGTACGCTTATTCGCAAACAGAAGGAATAATTCCGCGTTAATAAATTCACATCGAACTCTTTTAATCGCAATCGCAACAATAACTTTGTTGTGCTTTAACGTATTGCGACGGCGGTGACGTAAGCGCGATGAAAGCGAGCGTTTCAGTAGCGTGTTGTTCCATTCAGACGACGCCGCTGTCCAAACTAAACGGCCCAACCGCCGTGCGATTATACGGCGGTTACGCTCTTCTGAAGCGAGAAGCGACGCGGGGCGCGCGGGGAACGAATGTGGGTCGCGACGTGCCAGTCAAGTTCAAGGCCACGCACGCGCGGCCGCAAGATGGCGTTGATGTTCCATGTTCGAAATTTTGCGAGCGGGGCGGGGGGCGAGGGAACGGCGGGAACGAATTTTCGGTGCAACACATACAGAGCTGCACTCGTTTACTGGCCGTCGCGACGCGTAGTAGTCTCGACTCGGTCTAGAATTCTAACATAACCTAATAACAACAAGCTACATGGATTGGATGGAGGAGGTGGTGAGTACATTTTTTATCTGTAATTTTCGGCCGCCATGACCTATCCTAACATGGTGTCGGTTCGGACTTCCGATTGTTTAGACATGGACTTTTCCTTTCTGAAAATGAAAATACATGCCGGTTTAACTATTTAGGCATTGTAAGTTAAATATAATAAAAGAAAATGCTGAAGTTTCAGCCATTGTTATTGTATATTGAATTTCAGAGCGTTTTTACTTTTCGAAATCGGCCAGTCTTCATAAAATGTGTTGAAAATCGAGGCCCAATGAAATATATTGTTTTCGAAAATTACTATTAAAAATCTTAACTAATTTAATGTTCCTTATGTGGACACAAAAATATGATTTATCAAGTTAATCTCCGGATATTTGCAATTAATTTTAATTAACCATTAACATGACATTTAATCGTCTGTTATTGCACTGACTGCTCTACATTTATGAAAAAAACTGTAACATTGATTTAAAATTGCAAAAAACCTTTTTTCAACGCTAAACAATTGGCTAGTCAAAACAATATGAAGCGTAGGCACATTGCTACTCGCACTCTTCCGGTACGAAAATCCCGGTAAGCACGACCTGCCTCAACGCAGTACTAATAGCGCGGCACTAGGAGCTGCGAACGGTATTTTTCTCGCTATTTTCATCTGCGTTCATTGCCGACTTTGATTCTATGTATTCTTCACTAAATCACTACTAATTTGAAGTGCGATTTCAAATTAGAAATTTTCTCAAGGCTACCCTTCCAAATTGCGTGGGTATCTTTTATCTCTTGTTCCGTATTATAGGCTCAGCTCTTTGATATACTAATTTAAACAAGCTCTTTGTGCCGATAAAAACGAGTCGGATCTTTTGTTGGGTTTTTATCACGGCTGCATATAGCTAGTTGTGTATCTAGCGTGTGCATATTTTTAGGTGGAGATACTACAGCGGAGCGCAGATATTTTCAATATTGCGGAAAATATTAGTACCTATTCTTGAAATTTCACCATTAAAATTACACTTGCAAGAGTATGTGTTGGGTAGTTATGATCTAGTTTGTTCTGCATTAGAGATTCCGTAGACTCTTTCTTCCTATCTTCGATCTTCTTATTCTTTCCGGACTTATGCAGATTTCTGATCTTCAGAATCATCGCCTTCCAATGATTATTTTTGGGCATCGTGTTTAAAATTTTTTGATCGATAGGTTGTTCATAAAGTTCAATTTCATTCTGCGTTAGAGAAGAAAAGATTTATTTTTGTTATAATTTTGAAAAGATTAGGTACCAGTCTATCTAATCTGCTTAGTGCAACACGATGCATATGATAATGATATGTTACGGCCTTGACTGCACCTTATCTGTAACTACCAACGTCTCACGACACAAACGCGTTACTGACACAATTTTTATACTCATTGCCTATTAAGAAGGCTTTATGTAAGGCATGGTCTTGCATCTTCACCGAAGCATTGTCATCCTGGGCAGCCATAGCTGCCTTATGTTTGTTCAAATTATACTTCTGATACGGATGTAATATCTTCAGATACGGAAATACCCGAACCAAAAGAATTTTCCTTTTTACAAAATAAATACTAATCTGGTAAAGTAATATCTCGAAATAGTAATATATCTCTCGTATTTAATTAAATGGAGATTCGACAAAAGCTCAATAATTTAAGACCTGTTTATAAAGTAATAAAGGGGGCGATAAGTTTTTTGTCCACGACCCGACCATGAAAACTATTATCGAATATCGCAGACATTAATGCAAACACGTCTGTAACTACGCTACCGTATTGCCTTGAAGTATAATAATAATCATTTTAATATTTGCACATGTTTTAGACAGCTTTATACTAAACCTTTAAGGGTTTAATATGAAGGATCCTTGTTCCGGTTATCGTTGGTATTTGATGTTTATAGATAACTGTAGAATGCATTTAAATAAAATGTAGCAGCCTTGAACAGTGCCGATTAAATAATCACGGATTCAGATAATATTCATTTTGTAATTATAACAAATAGTATTAGGTATAAATTTTCCATTTTTCATATATCCTTCCGGAGACTCTGAGCTTAAAATTAAATAATTTCTTGTTAACTTTCCTGACAATCTTTTTATCTCTCTTACATCTATTGATTTTACTCCCTCGAGAATTTTGTCCTTTCTAGTAGTCTCGTTTTTAGTTAGGAAACCACTGGTTAATTCCATTGATTTTTCTCGGATACCTAACATCTTAGCTTGAGTCCCGTTACTTGAAAGATAAGTGTTTGTATTACTTGGTCTTTGCATTACTTACTTCCTTTGTAACTATTTATCTACGGTTCATTCGGTCAAGGGCAACGTCGTCGGATGATAACTGTTTTACTATTGATTGCACTTCCGTGCTTTATTAATTAATCGAGAATATAACGGACAGTTGATTTATCTTACTTGATATAGGAACTTGGTAAAATGTTCTACTTTGTGACAGGACCGATTAAAAGGGTATTCTAAAAGTCTAAATTACCAGTTTTGCAGAAAATGACCAACTATTTTTGCTGTCAATTTGACTTAAACTTTAAGATGTTGAGATTTATTGTTTTCTCCATAACTAAGGTCAAATTGTCTATTAACCAGTTTTGAATTAAAGGCAAGGGTGTCAAAGGCTTTGGAGATTGGTTTTATAAATTAAATATTTGTTCATCAAATTATCATCACTCAATTTATCGAAAATGTAAAAATTAATATTTTTTACATATTCTGTATACCTATTGGGTACCATGTATTCTGGTATAGAACATCGGTTGCGATGCGACATTGCGCGTGAAAGAAAAGTGTATGCCCGATTGTTACATGCTTGTTGCCATGTCATGCATTATTTACCTAACCACGTTATGCACCTAGTTCTATTTTTGTTTTGAACGTCCAATTTGAGTCGGCCTTGAGTAGATTCCTGCTCGCGACGGAATCATTTATATTTCGTTTTCGCTTTTTATGATGAGTAATCTGTTATTCAAGGCTACTTCAGAAACGGTATCTTTGAAGTTTGTGTCATGCGTAATCTAGTCATTGTTTTTTTTTTTGCTTCGTGTCTATGTAGTTCTTATGAGTAATGATAATTCTACGTTTAACTGGATTTTGTTCATTAGATTCAAATACCGGTGGAATGTGATATGCAGCGTTAAAAATACGTCAGTCTGCGCCGCTTGCAAGTGTAAACAGCCTTCTAAATTACATGAACACTTCGCACGTGCTGCATACATAGCTGGTTCTCTTCGTGCCTGGGGATATGGTTATGTAGTGATGCAGTAGTATACCAGCAACGGTGTATGTGTGCCGGATGGCCGAATGTTCGAGCGGGCCGGGGGGTGAGGGGACCGAGTGGGAGATTTGGAGTTGGCCTTGGCAATGAACCGGCGGCGCGCACACTAAGACAAACTCACACACACAATAACAGTCGTTCCACGAATGGCCTCCCACACCGGCTGCTTAGCAATTTATTGTTAGGGCTGTGTTAGATAACATTCGTCAATAAGTCTGATTTAGATTCGTCAGACCCTAGGTCATGGAATGCCTGTGGCTTTATCGGACACCCATGTCAAAGTTCGCTATGAACTCATCACGACCTTTTAATATTCAAAAAGCATACTTCCTCTTATCGCTCGTAGCGTACTAATGAAATACCAATCTCTTGCTAAAAAATCTTTGAAATCGATATTACATTCACCTAACACCATTAAATATCCTACTAAAGAGCGATAACACAGAGACGATACATGAAAGCACATTCTACTTATGCACTTGTGATAATTAATATAATAAGCAGTTGTATTCCGATTTATCCAAAACTCTTTCATTAGCTTCCATCTTGGTAAAAACATTGCACTAAGATAAACAACATGATCTCAAACATTCAAGGAAAGATTGTATAGGTCATGGCCAGGCTCAGTCTTAAGCAAACAGCTATAGATACCAGATTTATTAATGGCTAGTCGGAACTAGTTTTTGTTTGGTATACGTAACAGCCCACCAAGATTGAAGCTATATGCCTCAAATATTTTTCTAGAATGGGTGAAACTAAACGGTCTCACTATTCAAAAGCAGGATCGCGCAAAGTGGAGGAAAGGAAATAGGAAAGTGGATAACGTTGTCCTACCTAGAGAAGAATGGCCATAACTATATGTGTATTTACGAAAGAGAATGATTAATTCTCATATTATGTACTTTTAGAAAAAACAGAAGATATTTTGATAAGCGCTCACACTCTGTATTAAATAAAAATAGATAAATTATAATTATAAATATTAGATATCTAAAGAAAAATACCTAGTTCACCAACGTTCAGCTTTAGCGGATGATGCATAAACCACTCGGCCAAATATAGATGGTTTGAAAACCTATTTTCAAGCTAATGACAACTACCTTTCCAAGGAACTTCCCATTAATTCGCTATAACGCCTACTCGTTGTGTCAACCCTAGAGCCAAAAAAAGCCGACAAGGTCTGCCGGCGCGCCGGTGCCTGCCCTAAGACAACACATACATAGACAGCCTAGGGCCGAGCTGGTTATCGCCTCCCGAATCTGCGTCGCGCGTTCAAAATACGCAGGAACCAAGCGGGATCGATAAGGAAGATGTTTAGGAGCGTTTCGCAGGCCGAAAGGCATTCGCGACAATTCGTAAATACCCCTGAAGGAAATCTGTAAAAGCGGTTTTTAGTCAGCAATTTCGACAAAACTTGAATATCTATAAAAATGTGATTTAACCTCCTGCCGCCCAGAGGCCTTATTAAAACAAGAGAAATTATACTCTATTTCTGACGCTATTCAATCAAAATTCGCTTTAAAATTTTATTGCTTGGGCCGCAGAAGGGCAAGTAACGCTGTTAGGTTATATAATTATCATCATTAAATTATCTTCAGTTTTCCTGAAATATTCCAAACCTGATGTTACAGTGGAGTAATATTTAATCAATGTCTTTTTTCTGATTATAATAAACGCTGACATGGATAAATTGAATAATACACAAGAAAATAATCGCTAGCTTGCCCAATAATTATGTATGACGCCCTGCCACTTAAAATAGATTTTTGTTTCTTTTAAGATACGGTTCTCGTTTTTTTATGGCTTCGCCTTGACTGTGGGTGATTAGTTACGGGCGTGAAATATCAATGTGTCTGCACTCGCTCATGCGCCACTTCCACGCTGAGTCCACGCAGAAACACGCACATATGGCACATGTATGACTTCGGTGAACTGTCAAAGATGTCAAAAAAGGAAATTAATTTACAAACTTGGGGCATGACCGCATGGTGTCTTGTGATAAGTTGGAGGCAGTATTACTTACCTAATCTTATTTCTGTTTACAATAAAATGGGCCTTTATGCAAATGCATTAGAATTAGAACCAAATTATTCTGTTTTAGATAAAGGTTTAATTTGTATCCAAAGTATGCTTTACACCAAGCTGGGTGGAAGCCTTTTCAGTGATCCTTCAAAGTATTTTTTTAATAATTTTCTTTGAGCAGTTTTGATTTGTACCTACTTTAAGCATCCTGAATAAATTAGATTATTTATATCTATATAGTTTTTACACATACCTACACTTGGAAATAATAAACTACTCAAAAATACCTATTTGTCTTGACAAAATTAGTTACGTTACACTTCCCAAGAAACATTTCTGTGAAGGTTCGAACTTCGAATCAGTTCGATGATAAAAGATCGGTCCTTCAGGTGATTTAAAATGATCAATATGATGAATAATTAAATCTAAATCGACGCTTTTAGCCATTATTTAACGATGCAAGGCAAATGTCTAGACTTTGTAGAAATTATAGTTTGTTACCTAGATAAATATGATGATATCAACCTATGATATAATTATCATAGATGGCGATAGTCGTTAAAATAACTTGATTGTCTTTATTGACCGCTAGTCGGTAAACATAATAATTTGATCGCGATATCTGGCTAGATTGCCTTTTAAATGAATTTTCAAATGCTTTTTCAATGTTTAATTAAGCGTAAGTATAATTTTGGATTGTCTGATGAAAATTTAATTATCATTATAATATAACTTCGAAATATTACGATTCTAGTTAATTGTTTTAATTGGAGATTCATTGTAATTTGTTGATATTGGTATAATACAATTATCCTACAAATAAAAACACAAACATCGCTGACCCAAATAATTGAAGATACAAGTATTTGATTTAAATACTTCCTTATTATTTTAAAAAATAATTGTCGATAATTGATAAAATACAAACGTTGAATCTCATTAAACCAACTGCGTTTATACGCGACATACGCGTTAGTAATAACTTAACCAATTATTTCCTTGAGATAATAATACACATCTCTAATTAACAAACGATAACCTCATACTCGTGTTTGCGTCGATAGCAGAAAATATATAACGGAAAATGTAAACAAACATATGCGCCGGCGCCGCCAATAAGGGACGACTTGGCACTGTCAGCGGAAAATATCCACCTTCATTGGTCCGTTGAAAATTAACCAATCAGAAAAGCGCAAAAGGTATTACCCCACATCGAAATCAACCCGATACTCAACTTTAAAGCGAGCGTTATAAAGAGGTGAATGTCCGCATGCAACTGCATTGCACTGGCTGCAGGCCAATGGAAAGCGCATTCGCCGATGCATCGAACACGACCCTAATCCCGACTTTATCGCGAGGGCATAAGGGTGACGTAATTGAACCTTTCGAAGGGACCGTAAGTAGTCAGTGCGTGGCCATTGGTGGGGGGAGGCGTGGCCTGCGCGTACGCAATGCGTGGACGCGATGCTGACAGTGCGTGGGGACGCGGCTTCGGCTTACATTCAGTTTAGAATTTGTACCACGATAACGTTTCGAGTTCGAGCCAAAGTCATGCGGTGGTTCGTTTAAATTCGCGTTTTTAACACGTTTCGGTTCTGTTTATGTAAAATATTGAGTGTTTTGTTTTTGCGCGCGATAACCGTAACATTTGGGTACATGTAAAATGAAATATTTTGTTTCATAAGTTCGTTAAATTTGGACGGTTCCAAACCTATTACGACAGACATCATTTTAATTAGAACGAAGTTGGTAATTCTCTAAAAACTTTTCTGAAGTGCAGGATTGTGTGACCTAATTAAATTGGTTTTCAAAGGGTTTGTGCGTTTAGTTTTTGCTAGTTACCGATATGTGCTCAGTGGACGATGGCTGGCTTTTCTCCAATTTTGCTAACCTGGATTTAATGAAGAATGAAGATCAGATGTCCAATGTAAGATTTCAAGTGCCTTATGTGTCATTTATCGCACACCATTAAAACAATACTGCGCAGTCGAAACAGCATAAAAAAACTTTATTATATAGTCGACCAATTTGATCGATTCACCTTGGTTCAATGGATGGAAGACGAATAAATGTGTAAATAATTATGAATATACTTGGACCTTCATGATCTCGACTGGGCAGTTTGCATGTTAGTTGCAAGCTGCAGATGAAAGAACAAAGTTTGCAAAAGAAGTCGGTAGTTTCGTGACTATGGTTCTCTTACGCAAATTAGCATACCAACCGAAGCGCATCTCACTAACATTTTAAACGAGTGACAAATTTTAAAGGTCCTGCGTAAAAGTACTTCTCAGTTTCGATTAAACCAATCTCAAACCCAGAAAAAAACAAACCATTACTATTTTTGTATAATTAACTAGGTACCAGGTATAGCCATTTTTATCCGCGTTTTATGGAAAGCAATTCCTTATGGTAACGATACTCAGACATGAGGGAACGACTACAAAGAAAAGAAGTAGCCATTTTTTGACTCGCATCAGTACACCATTGTGGCCATCAAAGTCGTCGGAAGGCTTTTTATTAGGTATACTTGCGATTGTGTGTTACGGTTTACCGTTGAGTAGAGGATATATATTTTTTTATTTTGGTAAAAAAATGGATTAAACAGAATCTTACAAGAGTTCATTACAAACACTTACGCAACACTTATATACCTGTATCTAAATAGTGACAATCAGCTACTAGACTTCTATGGAATAATTCTCAAAATGAGACCAAACCCTAATTAAATTAAGTTGTGGTTTTTCGTTGCATTGATCATGTGGGCTTTGGTTCTATAATATTGCATTGCTTGCAAAGCGTGAGCGGTTTACTAAAAACATCCCACTTTATCGCTTACCACATCGACGGATCCCTATAAATATAATTCCCACATACCTATATACTTATTTTCAGCTCTATCGAAAAACGCGGAAACTGAGAAATGGGTCAAATGTGACGAGGAAGTTATAGAGGAAAGCGTTACAAAAAGTAAAGTAGCCAATGCTTCCAATGAAATTGACTGCAATATCCATTTTTGTCTCTCAATACAAAACTATTAAATACCTAAAATAATAATGGCATGCAAAAATGCACGTGTGTGTAAATAAGAGTGAGATAAAAGTCATTGCGGACGCTGGTGCATTCACCTCGAAACTATCAAGGCTGAACTGGCTGATGCATTTACAAAAAAGGCAGCATGGCATTTGCAAAGTCTTTGAGATGATACTGCTAAAAAACGACCTAATATTAGTTATAAAGAAAGAAATAACTTAATAGCAGCGAATGAAAAACATACTCGACATCTTTGCTAAATGTTTGCCCATGCAAATTAGCTGTGTACCAGAAGTATATTTTAAAGCACTAATCAACATTATTGGAATAGATTGTAATAATATAAAATTTCGAAGGTTAGAAAGAAACTGATGTATATAAATTGTACAGTTTTGGAAAGAAAATATAGAAGTTTTTTTTTAAAACTTCTATATTTTCGTTAAGAAATTTACGAAAAAAAATCCTAAGGAATAAGAAACTATTATAAAACTCTTTACATTAGTCCCGTAAGCATTGTAATGGGACTTACATGTAGACTAGAAAGGGACAATTATTTATAGTCAATGATAAATAGCACCTATTGTTCTATGGGGGCTGATCTTTGAATTATTAACGACATTCCAAATACTGTGTTGACTTAGGACAAAAGTACAACGAACTCGAAAGACAGACGTGACGTAAGGAAAAATATTTAGCTAGATAATGTTGTCTTGATGATTTATACATTCAAAATTATTATACAGATACAAAAAACTTCTGATGGAAAATTAATAATCGCATCCGAAAGAGATAACGATTTAATTTTACATTAGTAATTTTCAAAAGCAACAGAAGTTACAATGTTGACAATTGCCAACATTATCTTCTGGATACTGGCGTGATAACATTTGACCTCGTTGTTACATAAATAATACTGTACATTTGCACGAAATGAATTGCGCGCTTTAGCGATAATATTATTCCTTCATACCAACTAAATTATGTCACGGAATTTATTCTTGCCGTTGTTTCTTTTTAATTATCACGCGTTACTTATTCTTGTCCTTCTCCTAAAAAAAATATTGCCAAATTGCACGTGGGTATAGATACCCACGTATTATCTAAATTTATGAAATATGAAAAATACAATAACCTTGTCACATTACGCGAAGTGTGAATGCTAATAAATTGAAGCTATATCCAACTGATAGATATATTATTTGACTAAGAAACAACAAGTTTACTCAAAAATATTTAGCACTCTTTTGTTTCAGTGCTAATTTACAATGCAAATTAAATGCACACAGCGTGAATCCATTGGTTTCTAAACTGCAACTTGTGATCAACGTATTAAATTTGATATCCAACAATGTAGACATCAAACCAGAATGATCCTTGACATATGCTAGGCAACGTTATATTAATAATTACCTCACTTTTTATTATTACGTCGACGGAAATGTCAATTTTTATTTACGATTACTGTTTCACATAAAACTACAAGACGTACCTACTTAACATTAGAGCGAATGCTGTGGAACGTTCATACTCACTGCATATGAACTACGTGGTATTACAAACGTTTGCGCCTTTTAAATTTCCATCGAGATAAAAGTAAAAATGGCAAGACTTAAAATTAAGACGCTTAAAACCAAACATCTGAGTCAGAGACGCAGAAATTGCAATAAACGATGTTAAACCGCAAATTGTTATTAGTAAAGTGATGCGTTTATAATGCACCGAGCATGAAGGAATTCCGAGGCAGTCGACATTCCTTTACGTCGCCCTTATGTAACTCGCACGTGCATCGTTGTTTTAAACCCAAAGACACGTGGCGTCGTGACACGTCTCGATCTGTAAGCAAATTGTATCGTCCTTGCCTTACGGTAAAATTGTCCAACTCGTTGCGTCATGAGACAGAGATTAAAGGGAACCAATCCTTTTCCGAACTCTTTTGGATTTGTGTTTGGTTTTATTTTACAGGTTCACCTTTGTCTCTGGATATCATCTTTTTGTTATTTAATTTACGTCATTCGTTTTTTTAAATTTATCTAATCATATTTTTTTAATGATTTTGATTGCGCCATTCCATCGTTTGTATTCTATTTTCACTGAAATAAGTTTATTGTAGCCGTTTGAATTGTAGATGTTTCTAGCCAGTCGCGGCTAGCCGCTTGCTCTTGAACTGTTTCTGCCCTCGTATTCCATTTTAGTATGTTAAACTTTACTTTGTTTTTATAGGTCTGTAGTTCAGTGCTCGCTGTTTTTCCTCAGTCTTGTTTGTAAAATAGTAAATCAGTCACATTTCAAAGTTTTTTGTTAAGTAAGGTTAGTTCGAAGTAAAATTAGCATTGAATATTCATTTCTCTCATGGCGTCACATGAATACCTATTTAGATTCGTAGATGTTTTCTAGACGCCAACCGCCTTGTTTTCCGCGGCTGGGACGTAGGCCGTGCCGTAGGTCGGGCTCGGGCAAGCGGTCGTCGCTCCCGCAATGTCACCCCGCGGATTCGGCCCCCTCACCTCCTCACCCCCGCCGGCTGCGTACCTAACATCATTTCCGAGCGGCATCTTTGAATGCTCAGGCTCCGGTTTTATAGCGTTCTTATTTTGAACTAGGTTCTTCATTCGCGGGTTTTATTTTGAATCCGATTCTTCATGCTCAAGTTATTTGTACAGCGTTGTTATTTTAAACTAGGTTCTTCGCTGGCAGTTTTTATTTTAAATTCGGTTCTTTAAAACATTTATGAGTGGTATGTTTGCTATGCTCACGCGGTTTGGTTTACTTAGGTGTTCCTTGTCTGTGTGCCAGTGTGTCACATGTAACATGTAACTGACCTATAATGCGGTTCGGCGTTAAACTCTTAGGTACATAGCGCGAATTTATAGTATGGATATAATACTGAGACTAGTCACATACATTTTAATTTATTTAATGTAGATTATGCTACATTTATTTCATTATCCTATTATTTTCATGTATTTTCATACATATTACTATGTTTGAACCATCATCATAAAAGTAATACGCTTTATATTCACACACGCATAACATTTCTAAATAAATGTCTAAATTGGTTTACTCATTGGAGCGTATAAAAAGATATCGCCCCTTAAAACAAATTTGATAAAGTCGTTACGTTAAATCTGATGGCAAGATTACGTTGCTTTGTTTGATCCAGTTTCAACGGAATATTAAAAGTTATAGATCTGATTTAAACTTTCACGATTATCACTCATATTTTAACGTAAGTTTACGCGATTAAGACCCGTTTGTCTTTAAAATATGAGTTATAGATCTGATTCCAAATCTCAGTCGAAAATTTTTAGAATATTCGATATCATTTTGATGACTTAGGTTTCAGCTGGAAATTGGTACAGATTTAAATATATTAATGTGCTTTTTACTGTTGGTACTTTGTCTATATCTGGTTAAGACATTTAATAGGAAATCTGTACTATCTGGTAAAAATATGGTTAACATCATGTCGACTCTTATTTCGATGTAATAAAATTGGTTGTTACATTCAATATTAAAGTTGATGTAGAAAATTTTTCTGTAGGTATATATTTTAAATTTGAGTTCTTCAAGCTGAATAAAACACACGTTTGTTCTGACATTGAATAGTGCAGAAAAAGTAGGTGTATTCCGGTTACAACATTCACAAATAACATACAGGGTGTTTTTTATATCATTAGCCATATTGCAATATGTGTTGGGTAAAGGCGTAAAAAAATATTTGGTAAAACAAAAATAATCCATTTTTCATTATCCTTTTTGTTATAGATTTTTTTTTAAATCCCATTATCTAACGAATGTTTGGTCACTATGACCACTTGCTTACTTTGCGTACTGCCCCGCCATCTCATAACTGCCACATCAGATTGGAAAGGGTGTTTGAGTTTGCAACTTTAATTAACCCGCATAAGGTAACTAATTCAATGCGTTATAACGTACGTAACAAGTTTCCTACGCGTGGTGGGGAATGGAGGTAAATCTCACGAGACAGCATAATCAGTCTATCGCATACGTACTAATAATGAGGGTATTTTGAGTTGCGCGCCGATCTGAGGGTAGTTTGACTCGAACGCGTTCACGCAAGCGCACTCCTTCTTTGTTTACAGAGTGCTGTACAAATGGCACATGGCATCTTGCGATCAGCCGAGCCAGCATAATTTGACCTCAAGAACGGAGTAACTTAAATGTTCCGTCATACAAACGCGTACTGGTTTACCTCAGATATCGATTCTAATGCACTCTCTAAGCAAATTGAATTGTTGATGACGACGAGCAGGTACAGGTAGGTATGCGCTTGGGCAGTTTTAATCAAATAACAATCGTGTGTGCATGTAGTTAGGACATTTTATTCATTGTTTAGTGCCGATGGTGGGGTGAGTGACGTCGGCTGATCGGTGCTTGTGATGAACTCCTGATTGGCTAAGACTTGACTACTCAAACCTGCTACCCTTTTGTCTGCCATCGAATCGCACGGATTGAAACAAACTTGCCTAGTGACCACAAATTATGTTTTTGCCGGATAAAAAACGGGAAAAAAAACAAAAAAAAGTGTCACTATTTTTTTCAAAAATGTTGTGTACTGGTGAGCGCGAATGACATATCCAAATTTGGCTAACGACATAACAAACACCCTGTATTGTGGTAGGTCAAGAATCAAGACACTCGAGACTCAAGATAAACCTGATTATTTTCGCTTAAAGTTACCAAATTGACGTCTCAACAAAAGCGTCAAGCTCAAAATTCACTTTACCTAATTTCTGATTAGCTGTCGAAAGCGTTGAATGCTGGCAGACTGAGCTGGGTGGAATGAGGCCAAATGTTACGAGTACAAAAACGTGACGTATGACATTGTTCTACAATGTTCTATGTTGCAGATTAAATCCACTGAAAATTCTTTCCAGGATATATGATTTTGTCTCAGTTAAAAATTTGGGGGACCAAGCGATGTGCAAAAAGGAGGAGTTTTTTAGCTTACACGCACGTTGGGGTAGGTCATGTTATATAACGAACGCAGGTGGCAGATCGCCCGCGTGATATTGGGCGTTGTCGGTCATTCAACTCCGCTATCTGCAGCATTCGGCCGCCAATGTCGGCGCAATGTCACGGGTCACAGACCTAGCCCGGCGGCATTGCGTTCCGCCGCGTTACTATTGTTTTGTATGTCTAGTCTGGTTTTTGGGCTTCGGCGTTAGTTGGTTTGTCTGCTATGTTAGCTTTTGTTACTTATTGGATTCGTCCTAGTTGTTAGATTTTTGTTTTTACTTAAATATTTGTCGACGTTATGTAATCCAATTGTATTTTATTCCTGAGCTCCTGACCCGCCACACTATTATAAAATCTTTTTCATAGATTGTCAGACTTCATTATTTGAATATGATTTCTCTTTGTCTGGTACCCTATTAGCTTTGTCGAATATTGGATTTGTCTTTGGTATTTCTTTTTTGCCTGTCTACTTTATGATCTTACCTATAATGTTTGGCTTTTAAAGTAAATAATGTAGTAATGTAGTTATTTTACCTAAAGTTCGTGACCAGATATTTATCTGATGATTATAAAAAAATATTTTCTTTTAATTGATTAGTAATTATTTCATGTCCTTTGTTATCTTAATTACCTATGGACTTGTTGTTTTTTTTACCTACTCAAAGCTATTTATAGCTGTAAATAATTTGTTACTGTACTTACTCGGGTTTTGATTAACCTGTTTAAGCTTAGTCATACACAAAGCCAGCAAATGTTATATCATCTCAAATCCCCTGATCTTTGACACTTTCTAAATTTCGTTTATTTCATCATCAATTGATTTATTAGGACAATTTGCATGATTTAGGTACAGTGATTTTTCGTCTGTTACGCATTTTTCAACTTTTATTACTGCAGTATTTCCAATTACCAAAGCCACAATCTTACTGACCCTATTAAAACCATATTGGTTATATCAGCTTTTAACGCCATTTTATCAATTGCTAATATTTCGTCCGTGTAATGTACATTAATTTTCATTACCGTATCTCCCTTTCCCAAAGCCTCACTAACCCCATCAAGACCTATAGCCACCACATCCCAGTATTACAAAACTGATCTACCACACGAAGCGTTTCACTCGGTCTGTGGGTCGCGTCGACCCGCGCCGAAACTCGCCGGTCAAGGCCGCCGTCTAGACACCTAACCTCCCCCCTAACTCCCTAACCCCCTCCCACGCCTAATCCCTATTTTTACCTTGACAGTATTGCCTGGGGATCTGAAACCTATCACATCACGGTTTTGGTTTTGAGATTTGTCGGATGCCTCGATTTTCATTTCTGCAGTTGCTTTATACGTAAATGTTTTTCAGTACTGTTATGTTTATTGTATAAGCCCTATCTTTTTATTTTTTACTTGTCAGTATTGCCTAGGGATAGAAAATATCACAATGATTTTGTTGGTTACAATATTATTTGTGTCAGGAAATTTCATTGAGCTCGACTTATGTACAATTTCTTTAGACATTTTTTTACTCTTAATGTTATTGTATAATAAGTCCTACCTATTTATTTTCCTTTTAGAGTGTTACCTGCTGATCTGGAATCTGTTACATTGATTTTGTTGGATGGAAATAGTATTAAATGTTGAAAGAGTTACATGTTTAAAAAAATACTATATTTTTTGGGTTTCTGATCATCAATAATGAATTAGCTACTTTAAAATTTTGGAGTATAGTATTAACATTACCTTGAAGTACAATTTATCATTCAATTACATCATTCTGCCAGTTTTTACGAACTCATTTATCTAGGTATATTACTATTAATTTCATTACATACATTACCGTCTTCCTCATCTTTTGTTCGTTATCTGTCTCAATATACTTAAATTCTAGCTTTTCAATAAAGGCAAAACCCAACATTCAATGTCTATTTAGTATTTCGGCCTGATAAGACCTAGGCTGGGGATTTTCCGCGCTAATATCGATTGACGCTTCCCCTTCCAACAATTTTGTGACATATGTATACCTTACACTACGTACTAAATAGAGACGGAAGTAACTATATTCTGTAGAAGCTTGTTGCATTAACGCGTTATACCACGCCGGGATTGTTATGTTGAATTCTGAATATGACAAGGTACTTTTAATGAGGCAAACAGTAAAGTTTATACCTTGAAGTAAGGTACGTATATAAGTGTAGGTGGTTATTGTTCGCGTCGTACGTCATTTTGTTGTATTTTCTTAGTTACTTATAGCCTTTTGAATTATTACCATATATAGGTCATTTTAAAGTTTGTATACATTGGAGACTGTTTGTTATTCTTCTTAGACTATTTGAGTCACCAGATTGATGTTTGATTTATAAACGAAGTTACTGTCAATCATTGTATGCACGTGTTCTCGGTTTTAAAATATTCGTCTTTGGTTTACTGCTTTTTGTAACATCCTTGGCTTCAACTTTTGATGTTTCTATTGAAGTGATTATCTGATATAAATAAACCTTTGAATCAGATACAGTTTTTTGACTTGAAAACGATTATGAACCCATGATTGTTATTTCCCAAAAATAACCTTTTTGTTCTACTTCTTTCTAAAAAGTCACCATCAGATATCTCGGAGTTGCCAAGGTGCTCAAAAATATTTGAACATGCACTCTAAAGCCATAGCAATAGAGACCTGGGTGCTTAGACAAGTTACCAATAGCTAGCGCTTAATCGTCAATTGTAAACGAAAGGCAGCTAACTGTCTTTGTCGCACTAATATGAAAGTATGATAGAGAGGGAAAACTACGATACGCTACTAAGCGTTAGCGATTGGCAACTTGGCTAAGCATCCTGCTCAGATAATTGTGACCACCCGCGTGGTCTGGACGACGTACATCAGAACGACGCGTTCCGATGTATCTGATTTCCATTCCTCATTTCCATTTTAGACACATTCAGAACATTCAAGTTTATATATTTTTCTTTTATATTTCCTTTCTCCTCAGTTTCCTTTAACAGAACAACATTGTTAGTAGCACCTGCCAAGCAAACCACCTGCCTAATATAAAACACCAAATTTATTCTTAACGTCCATTATGCACAATATTCGTTCATTATAGCATTGTTCGGATTAAAACTGCGTGACGTCATTAGCCTTGAGACATACATACATACTTAGTTATAAATTATTTAAGGCACTGGTCTCATCCGTGTAAAAAAGAGACACGGCGATACTCGCCCAGCTATCAGCTATCACCGCCGGGCGTATCTTTTGTTCGTGTATATAGCCCATAGTTCATAGCTTAGGCACTGGTCTCACCGCGAGCTACTAAGCTATGAACTATCGGCTATAAACACGAACAAAAGATACGCACTCCCGTGTAAATAAAAGAGACACGGCGATACTCGCCCAGCTATCAGGGTCGCGTTTTATAAAGTTACAATTTCGCTGTTTGCCTCTCTAACGCACGCACATATTGGCTAGAAAGAGAGGCAAACAGCGAAATTGTAAATTGTAACTTTATAAAACGCGACCCAGCTATCACCGCCGGGCGAGTATCGCCGTGTCTCTTTTTACACGGGAGGGCGTATCTTTTCGTGTTTATAGCCCATAGTTCATAGCTTAGTAGCTCGCGGTGAGACCAGTGCCTAACAGCCTGCATTTTATTAATAGAGTGCTAGACTAGCCTAGCTAGACTACGCAATTAATGTTTGTTAAAAACTGTTTGTTTTAGGAACTGATTTCACAGATTTGCGCTAGGTTCTAATTCTCTGACGCGTTACATCCTTGTTGATTTTTCTTTGATTAGGAACATTTTCATTCACTTCGGCAGGAATTTTATGCTCAGAAACATCCTTCCAAAGTCGATACTGATTCTAAGCTTCAAACTAAATAGAATTTTGAAGACTTAACACTTCATTTGGTATATGACAGGACTTAAAGCTAGTTCCTGAGTCACGCGGACCGCCCGCGCTCATCTCTCGGCGCGGAACAAATATATATTGAATCCATGGCTCGTTTCAAACTGAGCCAGTCTGAAACGCACCATCGATTCAATAAATATTTGCTCCGCGCGGGCGGTCCGCGTGACACAGTAATCAGCCTAAGGCAAACCACACTGGATGCGAAATGTCATAGCACACCGACTGTAAAGTGTAAGTCAAGCGCACGTGCACGCTACGCAATCGGTGTGCCATCCAATATGAAATTTCCTACAACGCACACGTCACGCGCGTTTTATTTCTTTTACTGACGAAAAAACAAAACAAAACCTACATATTACGGATTAAGATAGCGACAAACGTTATCCATTATCTAATGTAACGTGTTATCAATTCGATAAGTTTTGTCCACGTGACAATTTGTTGAGGCAGGTCGGAATCATTAGTTTGTATGGACGTGTATTAGTCACTAGTTGTTTTATTGTTAGTCATGCAGGGAGATCTTTTTTTGCCAGTCTTTATTATGATAAAATAATAAATGTTTCTGCAATTAAAGTTCTACAATTCGTTGAGAAATTATAGAAGTAAAATTTTAGTCCACACTTATTCTTTGTGTTTACCTAAATATGACTTAACGTCGCGTGAATGTAACACGCCCACACTTCAAAATCGAATTTTATGAAAGATGTGGCTGTATTACAGGAAAATATAGTCACTTTTACCACACAATCCTATTTTGAGATGTATCCGTTTAGCAGGCACGCGACGTTCCGAGATATGACATACTTACATATAAGTACAAAAAAAGGTAAATGAAACGCATTGAAAATTACATAATAATTTGCAACTCCTTACAATCAATACCTACACAATATTTCATAATTAAAATAAAAAGTCTATTTCTAATACGAAGGCTGATAATTTATAAATAAATCGTAACTTGTTACGCAATGGGACAGTAACCCAATATCGAAAAATAAAACTAAATTTTAAGAAAAAGTCAGCTACCGAAAACACCAACATTTCACCTACATTTGTACTTTAAAAATGTGTAGGTATACCTAGATAAAAAATCTTAAAAAATGACAGGCATCTTAAAAAATGGCATCATGTATCGCTGGCCTACCTCAACACAACAACGCGGCGGTTATTATTATTTAAATATGGAACGTCAAATATCACAAAACGTTCCTACTATACATGCATTTTCACTCACCTGTACCTACAGGGAAAGGAAAATTACAAAAAAGAAATGGCTCTATCATGCTACGCGTCACTCTTACGCTTATATGCTCGTTAAAACGTGAGAACGTGACGGCAATAGGTACGATCATAAGCCTAGGTCGTGAAAACAAATGACGACACAGCGGACTATGTCGGTTCGTATCTTGAAGCGCTAGCCTACCTCAACGCGGCGGTTATTTTGGCACTAGTGCGAATCATTAGGGTTGCACCGACCAGAAAATATGCGGCTTTTAATAGTTTTAGTTAGGTGTAAGTATCACGTTAATAATTTAATTAATTTATGGATTCGATTTGGAATGCTGTTTTAATTTCTTTGGTCTAAAGTTAATTTCGTAAAATACGGTAATATTAAAAAAATTGATGCCACTACACATCAAAATTTTTAAAATATTATTGTACAACCAATCACACCTTTTATAATAATAATAAAATTATTTATTGTAAATTAATATATAGCTTTTTCGATCACAGAAGACTTAAATAACTAAGCTAGTTATTGACAGATAACACAAATGATGCATTCCACGAAAAAATCACGTGAAAACACGGGTTTTCTCAAAATTGTGCTTTATCGGCGTTCTCTTTCGTGACCAAAGAAATCAAAAATTGCTCAAAAAATTAACAACTCGGGAGAAAACTCAAATTACCGGAATATACATGTACAAACGTACGGGACAGCCCATTGAATGCTCAAAATTCACCATCTCACATTAGATCCTCAACGAAACGTGTTTACTCGTACCAAAATTGTGCCCCATCGGCAACCCTGAGCTATTCGTTTATCTACGAAGGTGGCAGCGGGCGTGCGGTCGACGACCCGCGCGCGACCTACGTCAACCTTGCCGAGACCCATTTTGTGGCCCGGATACGATATTGATTTCGGTGTTTGACAGCCCTGAGATTCGGGGTCTATTATGTTTTGAATAGAGAATCTAATGTACTGTTTATTCGTAATGGTGGTCCCATATTCGGGTATCAAGGTATAAAGCAAGCTATATCAATTAGAGATATAATAAATATCAAATGACATATTTTGATCTTACTAATAAAATTAATAGTTGAATAATGATAAAATAAATATAATATCTGTTTATTAAAAAGGAAATATAAGATTTAAAGAGCTGGCGATTTCCTCGCACAACTCATCAGTATTGCGATACAGCGAGGAAATGCCGCCAGCATCCTCGGTACAATGCCACAATTGCCAATCTTAGATATAGGTTAGGTTAGTTAGATTAGTTTATTTTTATAAATTGTGTGTACAGATTTGAATATCTAAGATATAAACTTAAACAAGCGTTACTGTTAATATGGTCATTTTGATTACATTGGCATGATTTAAAACGGGATATTTCCAAGCACGCGATACTCCAGACGGAATATGGAGACACAATGAGGGTTTTTTGAAATGACGTTCACCAGGGCGGCAGCACTGAGGCGTCAGGTCCAGAATCTTGTCTAAATTCTCAGAGCGCCTAGTTTCGTGTCTAAATGTATTGAATGTTAATAAAATTATATAAAAAAATAAAAATATCTTCTAGTTAGTTTTTCTTTGGGGCTAGATAATTGTGTTTCTTAGCGGGACCTTACGGCTAAGTGGCGCCAACTAGTGGCATACGTTTTCCAGTGAACCCTATTTTTTTTATTATGGAGCGGTTATCTCCGAAAATATTGACTTCAGAAAAAATACTTTCTTTTACTCCCTTATTCTTATACTCGACAGCCCTATCCCAGAGCTTTACTTAGAGACGAGGCCTATGGCTGACAGCCTAAGTCTGAGATTTACTTTGGGACTAAGGGTCTCTTGACTATGCTTCGCCGACTGTCTGGTTTGCATGATTGGAGTCGACAAGTTGATAAGTAAAGTTTAGAATTAGGGTGCGGCTCCACGGAGCGGAGACGTGCCATATTGGCCAATGAAACCGCATCACAGTGTTTCAAATTTTGAATTTGAAGAATGTAATTGGTCAATTTTGTACATCTCCGCTCCTCTCCGCCTCAGTGGAACTGCACCCTAAGTGCCTTCGTGTGTAGTGTACTTTGACTTGGCGTTCTGTTTACTAGTGTGCTTTTTCTAGTACCTTACTTGACATCTAGCCGCCCAGAGACCTTTTAGAAGCCAGCAACCAAAATGAATTCTATTTCCTACACTATTAATTCAAAATTCACAGGAAAGTTTTATTATCTGTGTGCAGGAAGCTAAAACTTATTCTCACTATAATGTAGACTACAGTCAAGTGCAAAAATATGTATCGAAAGAATCCTCATAAATATGTTACGACGTTCTTATTTATAACGTATGCGGAATGAAATCTGCACAAAGTTTAATATTATATTAAATAAATGATATCATTATTATTTTCTTGAACATGTACGTTTTTTAATATCGATTTTAACAAGTATTCATGCAAGATAAAAACTCCTTGAATCCAAAGTGTATAACTTTAGTTTTATGATACTTTATCCATTGATGTCGAAAAAACAAATGTTAGCATTTTTCTTGCCTCTAATTTTATCTTCTGTAGGAAAACTTTTTAAATAAAAATCCTTGGCTCATTATATTTCATATTCTTGTTAATTGGTCTATTGATACTTACTTATTATGCTAAAAATATTTAATTGAAATTAGCTATAAGTCGTTCACCGTGACATCCGTTACTGAAAAAGCAGTGTTTTTTATACTTTTTGATCAAATGGCGAAGTCATATTTTCAAAGTTGTTTATTTTTATTTTCCGTGTTGATAGGCTTGCTCTTTGTTTATGTTTCGTAATGCCCATGGTTTGAGGATGTTTTTCATCAATTTTGTTGTCATATTTAGAAGTATTTCTGAGCTCCCTGTTCGATTTTGTGATTCGGGTTAACGTAATTTCCTTTATTCGAGCTCTTTCTGAAAAGTGGCTGTAGCCAAATTGTTACATTACACTAGGGTTTCTAATATCATTTATTGGAAACGAAAAGAATGCGAGATTTTTATAAAACAGTGTTTCAAATCTTGCCTTCTTCTAAAAAATCAGAATCATCGTCGATTTTGGCCTTAGCAAATGTGTCTTGTGGAAAATACATGCAGTTGTGCGACATTGTTCTACTCAATTGGCCATAATTTCTAAAGAAAGATGCCAAACCCGACAAAACTATCCAATTTAATTAACAATTGTATACAAATTAATTTAGCATTGAGACACAAGTTAAATTTAATTTTTTTATTTTGTTTTTACTTGTTCAAAATTTGTGCAAATTTCACTCCGCATACGTTATTACACAGAATTAAAGTGCACTGGGACGTATTTCTGAGCGTTTTAAAATACACCTTATTTTGCGTTTGACTGTGCAAAAGATGAGAAATTTTTGAAGAGTTTTATATTGCTTTCAGAAATTCATGTATAGTCTCGTAATTTGAATAAAATAATAAGTTTCTGAGTAGGTCAGTTACTTACGTATACTTCGGTATCAATTACAAACTAATTTGGTTCTACGCCTTATAAATTGATACATCACCAAATAAAAAAAAACTATTTTTCCAATATCCCATCATCCCCCGATTTGGTGCCAACGGGACCATCACGGGATTATATACACGTTCGATTAAAAAAATATTGAAAATCCGTTCACAATGCTTTGAGATTTAAAGTAACATACAGACAAAAAAACAGTCTAATTGAGAATCTCCTACTTTTTGAGGTTGGTTAAAAATACAACACTTATTTTATTTTACATCTTTACAAATGGCGTATCTTGTTTTTGTATGTCTAGAAAAATAGCGACTAGATAAATATTTATAAAACTTGTTGTTTAAAGCAAAAGCCGTGTCGACGTATGCTAATCCTGAATTAATAGACTGAGTCGTAAAATTGCATTTATATAGGATTTACATACATATTATGTTTAAATGTGTGTGAAAACCAGAAGACTAATTCGATTTGTATTAATAATAGCGGGTGGCATGTGCCGCGCTATAAAAAGAATTGTGATACTGATAAATTCTACATTTTCTGCTCGCAGCGAGTAAAAATGTCGTAATATCGTTGCGGTAATAATTACAACATTACACTGAGTGCCTTTATACATACATACGTATAAGATAATATAGATGTATGACCACGGAACAATGATGTTTCAAAGGAATGACCTCCGTTGCATAGTCTTATGTAACATTGTGACAAACGCATGTCCCCACGCAAAAAAAAAGTCTAAATAAGATCATCTGTATTCGGAATGAGCGCTACCTTGATAGCAGCTGTAAATAATATCTTGTCTTATTCCTCATGAGTTTCCAACGAAAGACTATAATTACTTAATAATTTGATGTGATTTCGACAGCTAAACATTCCTTTATTAAATGTTTAACAAAGGAAACTTCCAAATCCGACTTATTAGACTCTAGGGCGTCTTCATTGGCCAAACCAATAGATTAAATAAACTTCGCGAAATTAGTACTCCGGCAAATTGCTAAGACATCAATTATTCTGTCTCTAGTAGGCGTTGTATAATCTGTTAATGGCTATTACCAATTTAGCTTCATTGTACCTGTCTAAATTAAGCTCAGAGTTGACCGAGTGCGGACAGGCAATGGGTCAGGTCCTCAGGTCGCGAGGTCAGAAAAAGTGAGGTCAGTTACATGAAACCTTGTTCAAACTTATGGTTTACTTGTGGTTTACGTCACACGCCACATGTGTATCTTTGGTTAGTTTGCTGTGGTTGTATATGGTTAAATTAACCATATTTGAAATAATATTTGAGTTATTTCTCATATAACTCAAATAATCATATAGTTTAATAATATAGTTTTGTTTTTTTTTATATGTGAAAGGGATGCAAAGAGCTCAATGCAGCTACACGTACGATTATTATAGTATTACGTGGTTTGGATATACAGAACGCTGAAATATAGTAAATAAAGCGAGCAATGGAAACCGGACACTGAATTGGTATTTGAAATACAGTGACCTATTTTTAAAATCCTGTAATTTTTTTGTCTAATTGAAATTATATACTCTACAAATTGGAACTTTATGTCACTCTACAACAATGTCAAAATTATAAGTAAAAAAATATTGCTATCAGATTTATACAATCTAGTTAGTAGTTATAGTCTAGGAATCTCGGTTCTAATTGGTAGACACAGACAGGGCGGTCGACACAAGAACGAATTGTATACATATTATTACATGACTAGCACACCTAAAAATCTTTAAAAAGTCAAAAAGAAAACTCACGATAACAATTATATCTCGATTATTCACCGCCACATAGCTATTACCTACACACATGTAGGAAATTGCATCACGGACTTTTTACGTTGTATCATTGGAGCCAGCCAATGTCGAGAGTGTAACGAACTCGGCGGGCATCCTTGAAACTTGAATTTTATCGGATAGATAAACGTTGTTTTTTACACTATTTATAAGCGAACTGACCTGATACAATGATGTTTTTCGTGAGTTTTTGGGTGATGTTGACTGTCGGCTTGATTGAATATGAGTAGATTTCGGATCGTTTTCACATGTTAAACCATCTCTGGGCCCTGTCAAAAATACATTAGTAAAATAGTATAAAACATTTGTATATAGTATAAAACTGTATGCTTAGGCTTACTTATGCTTCGATGTATGCTTAGGTACAACTTTAAAACTTTTGCTGGTGGTAGGACCTCGTGCAGGGTCCGCTCGGATAGCTACCACCGTTTTACCCGTTAACCTGCCGCTAAATAGCAGTGTTTGCATTACTGTGGTTTAAGACAGCCGGTGTAATTACTGGCATAGATAGAGGCAATCCATCTAAGTCCTCAGGGTAGGCAGCGCATAGGAGATTTTTTGGTCAATATGTCCATGGGCCTCAGTTCCTGCTTTCCGTCAGGTGGGCTGAAAGCTCAGTTGTCTACCTTCGTCACATAAAAAAAAAACTATACGCATCGAATTTTGATGCGTTTTTTTAATAGATAGATAATAAGAGGAAGCTTTTAGCTATTCTGTGTTCGTGATATTTTGGGACACGCTCGGTAAATGATCGCGGTATTGTTGGCATAATGATATATTTATATAGGATAGAATGAGAGAATGCTCATTTGGTCTAAATGCACCTTTACATTGCACATCGAATAGTACACGAATGAACAGTGAAAAACCTATTTACAGTTTTACGTTTAATCAGTTGGTGCATTATGTCAAAGCGCATATAAAATTATGAAAACCAACGTGTAGAAAAAGCAGTTATGTCATAAATGTTCTAATATGACTCATGAGTGGTTTACCATTCGGACCTCGCATTTAGTAAGTCGGTCAAACACGTGCTCTTTGCCGCTGCTAAAACACTTCTTATCTCTCAGATAAAGATCACGTTGAATTTTGTGAACTTGAATTCATGAGACAGGTTGGCTCTTTGTAAAACATACCTAAATAAATTATCGGATAATTTTATCTGATGTTTTGGTGCATTTTAGTGAATCGGTCAAGAACAATGGAAATGGGCCCATTTTGCGAATGTGTTTTTGATGTCAAAAAGGTAATGATCGATAACACAATAATTAATCATAAACGCGGATAAGAAACACAAATATATTTTTTTCCTAAATTAACGAATGTCCAATATTTTTTGTTGCCTTAGGCTATTAAATTTTTAAATATCTGCAAATCATTATTATTTTTGATCTCCTCACACCAAGAGGTACCTACATAAATAGGTATGAACGAGATGCACTGCGTATAACGAGAAACGAGCAAGAGAGATGGCAATAATGAAAATTCCAATCGATTTCTAGACCAGACCTGCTACAACGAACACCAAAGTTCGTAAATTTCGGGGATTTGTCTCCGTCACACCAACGAACGCGTCATTAGAGTGACAGAGAAAAATGCAAGAACTTTTCGGATTAAAATTTTTGGTGATCTTAATTTTATAACTGGGTGTTTGTATTTATAGAGAATTCTCGCACTTTCCATTTCTAAGGGCCTTATCACATTTGCGATTTACAAGCGAGGCGAAAGCGAAGCGAGCGCGCAGCGTGTTCGTCGCGTGCCCGCAACCAATTCGCCGCGATGGTGTCGCGATTTCGCCGCGATCGCGTGACGAATACGCCGCGACTGCGCACCGAGTTTGTCGCGTCAAGAGTTGGTATCCATTATGTAATAATAAATCTTATTAGTGACTGTCCAAGACTCAGATCACTCTGAGCGATTTACTGACGGCTGCGCAACGTATTCGTTACGCGATCGCGGCCAAATCGCAACGCACTCGCGGCGAATTGGTTACGGGCTCGCAACGATCACGCTGAGCGCTCGCTTCGCTTTCGCCTCGCTTGTAAATCGCAAGTGTGATAAGGCCCTAAGGTAGCTGCCATAGGCGTCACGTACCCGACAAAGTTGACTTTCTCGTGGAATGCAATGCTACGAGCTACGGCGTAGCGCTACGAGTGTAGTTACTTGTTTTCGTAGCTATCGGTGGCGGTGTATTAAGTACCTTCGGCCCTACCGCCAACTTCGAAATCCGCGAATTTCCGGATTTGTCTCTGTCACTCTAATGGCGCTTTCGTTTGAGTGACTGAGGCAAAAGTTCACGGTTGTAGGCCTTGTTAAAAAAGACCTGAGAAATGAGCATTCCTCGTACCACTGGGAGAAAAACGTTACCAAATGTATGAAACAACATACTTATTTTGTGTAGCTATTCTGTTGCGTGGTGAAATAATAATCTCATTAGGGTGAAAACACATTTATCAGCATGCTTACGCATTTTGATAAAAGAAATTGGCCATTTGGTATGAAACGTGTAAGCATGCGTACGCGTGCGGAAAGCTGGACGCGGTCCCATACTAAACTGACATATTGTATAGACAAAATGCGTACGCATGCTGATAAATGTGTCTTCACCCTTAAGCGAAATGTACTATATATTTTGAGACAATAATTTTCTTGAACCACTTGAGAAATTACTAAAACAATAAACTCACTAGGAATACGTGTTTAACTGTTACTATGCTTCGCCTAGCCAATGGAAAATACCTCGTCACTATGACGTCACAACCACTATTTTAGCATAGACCTTGTACGCCTATATCGTTGAGGTAGGTCGTGGTTCGCTCTAACATTCTGCTCTATAGTGACGTCAAAAAATTGGTATCCTGTCGTTTGACCAAAAATTGTTTAACAAATTTACACTTGGCAACCAACTACTGGCAAAATTATGTTTCGGCAAGTCCTTTTTTCTACAAAAACATCTTTGACAATTTATTATCTTAGCCAAATAATTAACAAATAAAATATCATTTTATAAGAGGTAATTTTGGCAAAAGAATATTTAACAACAAAGTAAATTAATAAATTTACCATTAGCCTAAAAATGTTTGCTGAAATGGGTTGGAGTATAGCAAAGTGGGTTTTTTTGTTGCAACCTAGTAAATTTTTCCCCAAAATCAAAAATGGCCGAGATATTCGACATCAAATTAAAAAAAATTAACATAACATTCATCGTAATCTTGACCAAAATCTGCAGTGAGCGAGCGAAGCGAGCGAACAAAACCTTCCGGCAGTGTTGCCAGGGCTGTCGCGTCACTAGTCACGTTTCGGTTTCCTAAAAATCACGATTTGGCTCCAAAAGTCACGCGTTTCAGTTGTTCTTGATAAATCGATTTCAGTAAAAAAAAAACCGGCCAAAAGCGTGTCGGACCACGCTCAGTGCAGGGTTTCGTAGTTTTTTACTGAACCTTCTAAACCGATCAAGTTAAAAATAATTTTCCTTGAAAGTATTTATGTAGCTGAACTTTCATCACTTTCATGATTTATTTCATAATTTTTGGACTCACGGTTCAAAAGTTAAGGTTAAGTAGAAAAAAATCATCTCCCACTGTTCGGGAGGTACTCTAAAAAATCAAATAAAAATAATTTGCAACAAAATATCTTATACCTACTTAGTTATAAATACTTACCTTTTTGTAGAATATTTTATTTCCTCCCTTTCAGTGTCTTTTCGTATGCTCTTTTTTCCTTTCTCTTCTTTTGACTCTTTACTCTTTAAATAAGCAGCACAACCACGAAAAAGTTTTCAAATTTTAATGTCAACTCAACTCAAACAAAACAAAACTTTACTACACTGAACTACTAGGAAAAAACCAAGCAACGTCTGTCTAAACCAATATAAACTCGCCAGCGACTTAAACGACTCACACAAAATTACGTACATCTTAATGTTTACGAAATAAGTGTTATTGTCACTCTGCCAATGCCCATTACTGATATTGATAATAGCGAAAGCGAATATTGAATAATATTGATACTGTCACTTGTCAGTGTCATGAGTGTCATTGATAATGACAACTTTGACAAGAGACAATTCTCTATTCGTGGGTGCGTCCCAAAATCATAAATTACAAATATTTTGTTTCAAAATTGACTTCGGTAAAAAAATCACGAAAATTTCTTAATAGGGTAAAAAGTCACGAAAATTCCCTTAAAATCACAAGTCACGCGCTTGTCACGCGGGAGGGTCAAAAGTCACGCAGATCGTGACTTTCGTGACCATCTGGCAACGCTGCCTTCCGGGGCAGATCCGACTCGGATAGGTTAGGTTAAAGGCAAAGCTCCCGCCTTAGTCTTCGAGGTTATTTTTTTTTATTGTAACCCAGAAAACTTTTCCCCAAAATCGAAAATGGTCGAGATAGGTATTCGGTGAAAGTACAAATATGTTAAACGAAGTTTTAGGTGACATGTAAAATATACAATTGATTTATTTATTAATTTATACATTGTTCTAATGTATTAATTGCTTAATGATTATTTGTCAAATGAGTTTTTGTAAAATGATACATTTGCGGAATAACATTTTTGCCACTTACTACATTGGTGAAACGTTTGTTGTAAAATAAATATTTGCTAACATTGTTTTGGTTAAACATTAGTGAACCCAAAAAATTGTATACAATCTTGCGTCCTATTACAAGGGCATACGGTAGAAAACGGAGATATTATTGTCATGTAAAAATTTACTCATCATTTTGTTGTATTGAAGTTTAATAGTTCAGTAATGGATTCCATTGCTGCTTTATTTGCTTTGAAAGTTTGAAGCCATCGACAAGTTGAGAACAATGGCGAGGAACAATAAAACTGAAAAAAAACATGTCCAGTGCTTAAAAAAATCAGGGCAAATTCACATCTTATTCTGTTAAAAGTAAGGTGGTTTTTCCTTCTGTAATTTGAATTGACTAGACATGTACTTTCCGTGGACCCTTCATATAGTGACAGTAAACTTTTGGCTCGTTTCTTTGATGCTATGATGCTATTTTTGATGTGTTACCATATATATCCAAAATTTTGCATATTTAGTTACACCTGTCTCATACAACCTAGTTATTAATATTATTAAATAAAAGGGAGGGCATTTTTTAAATTGTGTGTATGCAGATTAATGTAGAAAAAAAGATTTTTTAAATAAATTACGCACGTGTTTCAAATTCAATGGAAGGTCTTGTTTGAATCCTTTGTCATAGCTCTATATATTTCAATTGTACGTCTTTGAATCTGAATTAAATAACATAATTAGTCGTATCGTATCGTACTATAATTGTATTGCTACTTAGTCTATTCAATTTAGGTATTATAACTCTTTTGTGTAAGTATATAAATAGCTCGAAAAGGTACCAAGGACTTTCACGTGAATCCTTAGTACTCGAGTGTCTGTGTACAATACTTGGTAATACAGTTACAATATTATAAGTTGCTAAATAATTGAGTTTCATTCATTGTACAGAGTTCTACATTTAAGGTTTCTTACTTAGGGCTTGTAATTGTATGAACCTATTATTTCTACCTAGTTAAAATTGTCTGGTTTCCCACTTGGCAAATGGCAACTATTGTTGTGGACATTTCATTTTTGTTACCATTTTTAAAGGTTCATATAATTCATTTTCATCACACTTGCTTTTTAAGCGTGCCATTGCCGTGAGGTATAGAAACGTTAGTACGTAATTAATAATATTTTGACTTAAAACTTATTTTTTGTCCGCAAGTGTGATGATAAACATTGTATGCATCACGGTCGGTAAGCGGAATACAAACACGAGTCATTAAAAGCTCTCCGTCTACGGCGTCGGGCTTCTAACACTCTCGTTAGTAATACCGTACTTACTTACCTCCCTAGATGCACAATGTAACTATCGTGTGATAGTACCAGGATATTTCTTTATATGTCTCGATATGAAAGGCATAAGGTCGGATTTAGATTAGATTTCTCTGACTTGTAACTGTAACTTTATGCTTTTGAGACAAGGTCGAATTTAGATATATCTCATACCCACAGAACCGACCTTATGCCTCTCAGGTCGAGATGTATTTTTAAATAGACTAACTAAATACCATAACGAAAACTATTAGTGAATTGGGATATCTGTTTGTCGCAGGTGTCGATGATGTCGGCCGTGAGCGGAACCGGCGATCAGCTGCTCCGGCGAGTGAAGCAGGAGGCAGAGCCTCTGCCGCAGTACTCCCCGACAGAACAACTGACTCTGGCCTCGCCCCCGCTTCCGAGGCCTATGCTGATGCAGCCAGAGGTAATATCCGATAGATGGCGCTGTCGCGACCGGTGAAATCTCTACATCGCGCTGACGATGTGTCGACGGAAAATATGAAGGTGATATGATGTTATTATCACACGGTAGTTCCTAATGCAGTGTGCACAGTTTTCCCATCTGAACAACTGGCCCTGCCCTTGCTCCCGCTTCCGAGGCCTATGCTGTTGCAGCCAGAGGTAATATCCGATAGATGGCGCTGTCGCGACCGGTGAAATCTGTACATCGCGCTGACGATGTGTCGACGGAAAATATAAGAAGGTGATATGATGTTATTATCACACGGCAGTTTTTAATGCAGTGTGCACAGTATTCCATCTGAACAACTGACCCTGCCCTTGCTCCCGCTTCCGAGGCCTATGCTGATGCAAGCCAGAGGTAATATCCGATAGATAGCGCTATCGCCACTGGTAAAATCTCTACATCGCGCTGACGACGGAAAATATGAAGGTGATATAATGTTATTATCGAAGGGCAGTTTCTAATGCAGTGTGCAGTTTTCCCATCTGAACAACTGGCCCTGCCCTTGCTCCCGCTTCCGAGGCCTATGCTGATGCAGCCACAGGTAAAATATCCGATAGATGGCGCTGTCGCGTTCGGAGAAATCTGTACATCGCGCTAACGATATGTTGACGGAGAATCAATAAATAATCTGTAGGCAGAGCCTCTCCCTAACGGACAACTGGCTCCGGCCTGGCTCCAGCTTTCGAGAGCTGATGCAGCAAGAGGTAAGATTAACCGATAATGCGTATGCGGTGATTCCTACATCGAACTGACGATGTCAGAAGAAGTATCAGTAAGTATACGGTATACAGTCTTCCTGAACTGTAATACTGTCCTACTGAACTCGTCTCTCCATTTAAAGGGTCCACGGAAAGAACATGTTTAGTCAATTCAAATTACAGAAGGAAAAACCACCTTAGTTTTAACAGAATAAGGTAAATTTGCCCTGATTTTTTAAGCACTGGACATGTTTTTTCCGTGGACTCTTCATTTATTTAACTTTATGCCGATGCAAGCAGGGATAAAGTTAACATAATTGGTCGCTAGAAGGTGCTGTCCACGAGGTGGTTAATAAATTAATAATATTATCTAATGTAGATTTAATGGCTATCTTCTTAAATTTCGAGCCTAGTTGAGAACAATCCCAAACGTCCCTAGTAAAAGCGTAGCATCAAGTACCGATTCATTCAACCGCTCAAACCCGACCTTGAGCGCATGCGTACGAACTCGTTGCACAATATATTACGTAATTATTCAGTGCATTGTGCAGCCGAGGACATGCAAATGCCGACCCTTTATCTTCATTCATGCTCGCCGATTGTTTATCAACAACACGTGAGGGTTACACATACGATTTTATTGCAGAACGGTTACAATCTGGGTAATTTACCTGCTGTTGTGTTTTAATTTATCTTACTGGGCCAATATGTGTATTTATAGGGATCTTGTAAACCTAGTCGCCGACTGTGGGTTCTGTTTCGTTTTAGCTTGACTGTAGTATCTAAGTCTAAATTGTTGGCACTAATGACGGCTTTTCTGAATTTTAACATTAGTTGAAGCGCATTTTCTTTGAAACGTCGGTTTGTGATAATGCGATAGGGGTTTTTGAGTTTTAAGAAGACTTCCGCTCTACTAAACTATTGGAACAATTTGCCTATCTATTTACTGTTAAAAATGTTTGAGTGGCTCCTAGTTAACAACGTTACTATTGTTTCTTTTTCGTTGTGTCTTCGTAACCTTTTCGAATTGTTTGAGCGAGATATTGCAAAAGGCAATGGTACATAATTTGTCCTGGCTGTATATGTTGCAGTATTTTTAGCTTTCCGAGGACCGAATCCAACCATCCTCACTATCACAGTTTTCTGTCATAAGTCTGTCGAAAATTAGCTTCCAAAAACTCTTGACAGATTCACAGTATGTCCGTATGAACTAAAACCCAGATAAATTTAGGCACACTAATTACATGATCCTGCAAAAACTGATCCAGCCTCATCAGAGTCATCAGCATTGTTCGTTGCCATAAAAAAAGGACTCCAATTTGTCGGACACAGTCCGTGTAACAGATAAATCGTTTCCATGAAACGCTTTGCAAATGCAACAACGATTACATATTATAATGATGCTTATTTGAATCCAATTTATTAAAGCTTAGTCGGTTTTCATGTTTTCTTTTTTTAACTGAGGCGTTATAGCAAGTTCTGTTCGCGGTTTGAGGCTATAGTATTAAAAAGGCTGAATGTTCGTTGCTATCTGTTATGAACTTCCATTGCCAGTTGTCTGGCAGAGTGTGTGTCTCGTCGATTTATTTATACATAAGGCATTTTAAATAATCTGAAAATATGCTGAAGCTAGGTAGGTATGTGTACATATTACTAAACTATATATTCTGGGTATCTTTCTTGGTAAACCTCATTTCTAGTACGGTTCGACGCGCATCAATCCTGAGTTGGTCTTTTGCCTCAGTTGTCTGATTGATTTCTGATCATTTTGTTATACTCGATGGTGCAATTGACTTAATTCCATGTTTACACAAACCCAGTTTAAGTAAATTATCTTGCATGTTGCTTATTTTTGAATAATTATTTTCGCTGCATCACATTTGAAATCAATTCTGACGGACAATGGACATTGCATGTTCATGTTTTAGATCCGCTCAAATTACCCTCGGATAAAGGTAATTTAGTAAAAAATGGGGCAGTGTCCTCAACTTTCGGTGACTGGAAGGACATTTTTTGCTTTTTAATTTGCGTAACATGAATGTACCTTCAGATCAATAAAGTTTTTGCGATCGGAGAATCTCTGTCGGCTGAGGTAACTTGGGGTTATTAAAACATGGAATGGAAACCAATGATTTCAGGACCAATCTGTTCCAGCTAAAGCCAAAGAACTGATTTCGTTTGAAGAATATCTGATCTTGATTAATTAATTAAGGAACAGATAAACAACATAACTTTAATAAACGTCAAATATCTTATACAAGCAATGCTTCCTAAACGAAGATTTAAGTTTGTCACCTCGTGCATGGATTACAATACAAATACGGAGTGTCTTTCCAAAAATGCTTATTTCCACTCTGTCAACAACGGCATTTTTTTATATATCCCTTCAAATGGCAATTCATTTCATTGAAGTTGCTGAAAGTTTAACTTTTTGTCAGTTAATTAGAATCCCAATAGGCATTCCCGTAGCGGGAGCTTGCCAGACGAAGGGTTATTTTTATAAGACAAATTCGCCGGCTTAGAGACAGAACCAACTATTTCGGTAAAACATCTTTTACCAAATAGCTTTACTACTTTTACAAAATACAATTAGTCAAAACCAACTTCAAGGAACTAGTTGGTTCTGCCTCTAACCCGACGTAATCTGTATTAACAAATGTGGAAATAAGCCCTTTTGTAAAGACACTCCTCAAATGCTCTATCTAATCCCTTGATTAACATCTAAACACTCATCCCCTTGCAGATGGAACTCGAGCCCAAAGAAGAAGTGAAGTACTGCGTGTCCCCCGGCGAAGGCAGCATCGTCGGCAACACAAGTCCAGATCAGCAGCACTGTTCCTCCACCACAGCTGCCGCTCCAAGTGCCAGGGACGATGACGCACCAAGGAGGCTCTGCCTAGTTTGTGGGGATGTGGCATCTGGATTCCACTACGGAGTGGCGAGCTGTGAAGCTTGCAAAGCCTTCTTTAAGAGAACTATCCAGGTACGTTAAGCTTCCCACAGGATTTTCTTTTGTTTGTGCTGCTGTATCGAGTGCTAGGGACGATGACGCATTTAGGAGACTTGTCTCGTTTGTGGTGATGTGGCATCTAAGTTCCACTATGGAATGGCTATCTGTGAAGCTTGCAAAGCCTCCTTTAAGAGAACTATCCAGGTACGTTAAGCTTCCCACAGGATTGTCTTGTTTGTGCTGCTGCATCGAGTGCTAAAGACGATGAAGTATCGAGGAGACTGTCTCGCTTGTGGGGATGTGGCATCTAAGTTCCACTATGGAGTGGCGATCTGTGAAGCTTGCAAAGCCTTCTTTAAGAGAACTATCCAGGTATGTTAAGCTTCCAACAGGATTGTCTTTTGCTTGGTGTCGCACCAAGTGCTAAAGATGTCGCACCGAAGAGACTGTGCCTAGTTTGTGGGGATCTTGCGTCTGTCCTATTAGTTTTGTTACCTCAAGCCTCCTACAAGATTGTCTTGCACCAGGTGCTAGAAACCATGATGCGTCTAGGATATTGCCTTTTATGTAGATATGTGGCTTCAGTGTGGCTCCGCAGTGTTCTTCACTACGGAGTGGCGAGATGTCAGGCTTGCAATGCCTTCTTTAAGAAGACAATCCAGGATCATTCTCTAATCAATATTCTCAACTATGTTTCATCTAAAACTATTACTTAAACCCTGCCGCGAAACCCGTATTCAACCTGCTTATACCTTCGTTTTATATTTCACAGGGCAACATAGAATACACCTGCCCAGCATCCAACGAGTGCGAGATAAACAAGCGACGCCGCAAGGCGTGCCAAGCGTGCCGCTTCCGCAAATGTCTCCGCACCGGGATGCTGCGCGAGGGGGTCCGTCTGGACCGCGTCCGTGGAGGCCGACAGAAGTACCGCAGGGCCCCGGATCCACCGCCACAGGCGAGGCCACATCTCGATGATATCAAGGTTAGAGACAATAGATACCTTGAAATAGGGACGTGTAGGGATTCGTCGACGTTTATATCTGAGTACGCAACTAAGAAACGTCTCGATGATATCAAGGTTAGGAACAATAGATACCTTGAAATAGGGACGTATAGGGATTTATTGACGTTTATATCTGAGTACGCGACTAAGAAGCGTCTCGATTATATCAAGTTTGAAGACCTTAATTTAGGAAGACGGAACCCCGCATGTAGGTGCTTCGTGGACTATTGCATTTGATGACGCAAGAGAGATGTAGAGGTAAAAGTACCGCAGGTCACTGATCTAAATTTACTGCCACAGGCAAGGCAACATCTTGATTTGATGATATCAAGGTTAGAGATCCTAAAGTGGGAAGACTGAACTCCGCATGAAGATGATTCGTTGATGTTGTATTTGATGATGCAATAAAGAGCGCAGTAGACGGAGATAAAAGTACCTTATGACGCCGATTCCGACGTCACAGGAGAGACCACATCTCGATGATATCAAGGTTAGAGAACCCAAAGTAGGAAGGCTGAACCCCGCATGTAGGGGCTTCGTCGACTGTTTATCACTTAGACTTAGTCCAAAAAACTATTCCAAGCATACATTAAGGTGCTCCTTATTTTTTCAATTTTGTAGGATGTTCGAACCAATAAAGGAGTTCTTTGCTCTCCCGATTGCAAGTTTCTATGGGGCACCCTCTCATTTTGTTATTAGATAAGTAAACAATGTTTGTTTTTGTTTCTATTATTATAAACAAAAATTAGGGGTCGCTACCGAAGTACGAAGTTCAAGAAAGGCAAAATGATTAGTCGTTTTTCTTACTACATACATGCTGTAATTCCTCATTGAAAATTAAAAAAAAAAAATAATCTGTTGGAAACGTGTGCTTTATATTGATTTAAACTTTCACGATTATCACTCATATTTTAAAGACAAACGGGTCTTAATCGCGTAAACTTACGTTTAATTATATCCTGACGTTTCGGGCATGACGTTACACCCGTGGTCGTAGGCAGACTCCCGAAACGTCAGGATATAATTAAATGTAAGTTTACGCGATTAGGACCCGTTTGTCTTTAAAATATGAACGTGTGCTTTTTCCATTTTCAACGCTAAATTCAGCTAATCAATTTCAGATCCTAGAAGTCCTGTCCTCATACGAGCCAGAGCCGTTCACATGTGGAGCTCCTCCCGCGGGGGTCACTGAACCTTCTGCGAGGACCCTGGCTTTGTTAGCTGATCTGTATGACAGGGAGTTGGTCAGCGTTATCAGCTGGGCTAAACAGATACCTGGCTTCACGGATTTGCAGCTTAATGATCAGGTTAGTTGGTTTCTACTTATTCTCGTGTATCTAGTTGAGGTGAATGCAGTGGCGTAGCTACCTTGGGTGGTTGTTGGTGTAAGTTGATGGTGTCACCAAAAGGAAAGTAAAAAGCTAGTGCTAGTGGAGGAATCCCCGAAATAGTACATTACGACACAAGTAAAACATGAAATTCGAAACGAGTGGCGATGTTTTAAATCAACACGAGTTACGAATTTCGTTTTTGCACGTGTACGTACGACGTTTTTTAGTGCAGATGGCCTTGCGAAGTTTTGGACCTGACTTAAAATGACACACTTCTCGCACTAGAGCCTTAAAAAGTCACCATCTGTACTAAAAATATTTTTTTTAGTCGAATGACCCAAAACGTAACCATGGCAACGAGTGACATAAAAAACGTGTTGGATTCATTTATTACATCGGTATCAATATGTGTTAAAATGCGTTTTGTCCTTAGGTTATCCGATTAGTGTATGAATGTTCACTATATCCACATATTTATTAACTTATTTTTGACCTTGTCCTTTGAACTTAAGATGAGCTTGAACACTTTAAGGACAGGTTTTAATACTAAAATAAAACCTAGTAAGACTTGTAAAACTCTCATATATGCAGCTCGTAAAAGCAGCATCTAATTTAAGACAAGTTTTATCGTCAATTTTACGCGTTTCGTCACTAAATTTAAATTTGGCAGATGCAACAAGCTGAAACGTAAAAACCACAGCATTTCTATGTAAATGAATGGTCACAATACTTTTTCTCGAATATGCTTGGAATTATCTTTACATTCCCAATGAAAGACTAACTCCTTTATTCATAAACGTCCCCTAACTTAGCAAGCCAATAAGTATTGTTTGACCCTTTCGGTCAATATGTCTGTAGTTGCGTCAGCCGTGTGGTGACGGCAATAAGAATGCATTTGTCGCCACCCCAACTCCTCCTGCGAGTGTCGTAAGAGTCGACTCAGGGATTGACTTGTCACTGACCATTATTTGATAAAAGATTGATGATGGGCAGCAGCGTCATCATAGTGGACACATTACTGCGATCGCCAATCCGCTTGCCCAGCGTGGCGATTATGGGTATTTACCTCCTAATGCGTGTATACGCATAGTTAATAGGAGAGGCCTACGGCCAGCAGTGGACTATCATAAGCTGATGATGGTGAAATGATGGTTAAATCAACATCTTTTATCGAAATGTCCAAACTATCTTTACTTTCATATGAAATACACAAAAGTGACATCACGTTTATAAGTACCTACCTATACTGCCAAATTACCTACTCGTTCAAGTTCTTCCCAATATATAAAATACAAGTTAGTACAAAAATTACTGCAATCTATACATTTTAGTAACAATTACTTCGTGTATTATAATTTCGTGCATAATGTTAAATATTTTATTGTAACTAGAGTCACCCTCCCTATCGTTTTGAATATCACAAAATCCGAGATCCGGGTTCATTCTGCGTTTAGTTTAAGCAAAGGAACATCACAATATCGAATAATCATCCAAAGAAAATTGATAAAAAACGAAAACGCAAATGCATGTCAAATAAAATAAAGTCGTACCGCTGATACTTTTAAGTTCCAAAGGATACGTTAGTTTTTTGCGCAAAGATTCGGCGTAAAAACTAGGTACGTGAAAAGGTTCACAGTAAAAACTGTCATTAAATCTGTCAAAAGTTCGGTGAACTGAACAAAGTAACTCACAATACATTATTTGCTCAGAAAGTCTTTTTAAAGGTACACATATGCACAGAAAGTGACTCTATTCCGCGTTACATTGTTACATAGATAGTTAATCAGTAATAATTTTCATGATATTCGTGTTGAAATGGCTTTCCTTTTGATTCGTGATATTTAACTCGCCCATGTCATAAAATCACTGACACTCGTGCAGAAAAATCCCACTTTCAGCACTCGTATCATAAATAATACCACGCCCGACCTTATCCCACCAAAAATGACGACAACAACAGTCAAAGGTACCTAACACAAATACGTCAATATTTCTAAATACTCGATAATATTTAAAAATGCATGTGCATAATTTTCCGCATGTTATCCGGTCATTGACCCGCCAGACGCGCATTAGACATTCAAATGATGCATTTAGAATCACGTGGCAATGAAGTGTCTATTTGACATTAACACTTAATTTTATACCTACGACAGGTTTCCAATATACCTGGACCTGGTCCTTTTATTTGCTATTAATTACAATTAGTGATGCGTTTGTTTTGTTGTTTAGATTGATATATTATTATTTTAGTCCAAAATGAGAAGCCAAGCCAAACATCATCATCATCATCATCATCAGCCTATGATAGTCCACTGCTGGACGTAGGCCTCTCCTATTCCATCACTTGGCTTACCAAAATTTATTCAATTATTAGTTGCCAATATTCATTTGGCCGCATTTTCATTTGGTAACGAGGTAAGGTTAGGTTGTAACATAATAAAATGCGAAAGAATACGTCCGCGTAACATTACAGTAGTGAACTGATCTTTCGGGGAAATGAAAATCTGCGCTATGTTGTTTGGAAAGTGATATTGGGCAAAATTACTTACGGCGATAATTTAGACAACCCTGTAAGATGACTAGGTGGCCCGTTAACACCAGACAATAGGCAAGATGACTGTCAAGTCAAATCAACATCTTTTTTCCAACTGTCAAAACGATCGAAACTATGGAGTTTTATATGAAATACACAAAAGTGACGTCACGTTTAAGTACTGCCAAATGACCTACTCTTTTAAGTTCTTTTCAATTTATTAAACATAAGTTCTTTACCAAAAACACTGCAATCTACATCTTAGTAATAATTTCTTGGTGTATTATAATGTTAAACAATTTATTTTAACTACAGTCATCATCCCTAATATTGTATGTTTCGTCGGCTGACAACCAAAACTGTCACTACCAACCTCTTGTCCTCCTGCCGCCCAGAGGCCTATTAAAAGGTCTCCTCAGAAATCCTATTCTATTTCCTACACTATTAATTCAAAATTAACTGGCATTTTTTAAAGTCTGGGCGGCAGGAGGTTATGTCAGTATTAAATCAGAACTTGGATACGATCTATATTTCAAATAGGTATTTGTTAGTTAGTGAGTTTTGGTTGTCAACGGACGATTTGATAGTTTAGATGGCATAATTTTGCATAAAACCAGCTCAGGAGACCGTAGCCATGGCAATAACAGAAAGTAGATTCACCCTGCCGTACTTTCCTCCTCCTAATCAGCACCAGATGGCGTTGTTAAACTTAAACCTTTATTCCCACAGAATTAGATTTGGATAGAAGAAACAAGTTCATTCATTTGTATGGCGGCCGAGCGTTTCAGATTTTGTACTGAAGTTGTTACTTGCCTATGATTTTAAATATGTCTCAGGCCCTTGAGTATTCATATTTTTTTGTGTTGTTGCAATTAATATTACTTAAGGAGACGTTAATGTTTTTGTTCACTTCAACTTAATTTGACGCCCGAAAGCTGCGATTAAAGACGGACAATTCAGTGGATTACACTGAGTTCATTTGACACGCTAAGTAGATCCGTTTGCTTAAATGGTATATATGACATGTGTTTATTCCAGATGCGTCTCCTACAAAGCACATGGGCAGAGATGCTGTCGCTAATGCTAGCGTACCGTTCCATTGCTAGCGGCGGCGGCGCGCTGCGGCTGCGGTTCGCTACTGACTTGTCGTTGGACGAGCAACAAGCCAGAGATATCGGCGCAGGGGAACTGTTTGCGCAGGTTGGTGTTATACCGTGTGTTTTTCTTTAAATTTATCATCGCTGCTTGGTATATTTATACAAGCAACCTGGTATAGGAGCATTCCATGGGCTGTCCCGTACAAACGCGTGTATATTTCGATAATTTGAGTTTTCTTCCAAGTTGTTAGTTATTATATATCTTTTTGAGCAATTTTTGACTCCTCTAGTCACGAAAAAGAACTTCGATAAAACAAAAATTTTGAGAAAAACCGTGTTCGTACGGGACATCGGTGGACTTTTTCGTGGAATGCACCTATATCGCTTTTTGTAAAATGAAAAAATCTTAATAACAATAAGAGTTAAATACTAGTTTATTAGAAAAAAATATTGCACATAATAAAATGACATTAGGATGTAAAGGTTAACAATACACTCGTTAAGTTATTAAACTTGTTTTTTCACACCACCTATTCGAATACGGGCATTTTCTTCCCTGCTGGGAGGGATCAAAGTGGCACTTTTCTGTTCAAGGACTTTCTATTGCCAGCCTAAAAAATTACAATTAAATATGAAAATGAACAGTACGTTCATAGTTGATAAAAATGTCTTCAGAATCGATTATTTGTATAAATATTAAATGTGTGATATATCTATTATTTTTCTCATAGGTGGTGTGAAAAGCAGTATGTGTCACACGGTATCAAAATTATTTCGTCTTGGGCGTTAACGCTTGAATCCTTCATTACGCTCAGGATTCCACTTTAAATTCGGTCCCTACGGTCAGGATTTAATTGTGGAATCCGTCGCTCCATTCAGGATTCAATATACGCCCACGCCGGAAATATACCATTTTGATCCCTTGTGACACAATCGACTATACTAACAACTCAATAATAACAGTTTCTTAGAGAGATTAATTATATTTGACCTTTAGGACGGAGCCATAAAAAACGGCGTTTATAAATTTTCTCAAACTTGCTACGGAATGTTGATGTTACTTACTTTAAATTAAGCCCGGAAATACTATGTATCCGGTGTCATATGCTAAGATGATATGTAATGAGATTTCATGTATTTATTTCACACCTAGGACTGCAAACAAACTGTCTTTTGTTTTGAAACGTCAAATTGTGACACTAGGTCTTGACATTCAGCCACAGAAAAAAAAAACCTAAGAACTAATGTCTATACCAACAGGTAAAAGGATACCTCAAACAGATTAAAAAAAGTTAGGCGCGAATGTTTTTTTTTAATGTTGTACGATACTGTACTATTGGTTTATTTACAAATCAAATAGTATGGTTCGGCGAAATCAGTTCGTTTTATTTCATGGCAAGTTTGAGAGATTCTGACGCTTTATGCCAGGAACGCAGAATGTCAGATTAGCAGGATGCCAGATTCGCAAAAAGTCAGATTCTCAGAATGCCAGATTCGCAGAATGCCAGATTCGCAAAATGTCAGTTTCTCATAAGGTCAGATTCGCATAATACCAGATTCGCAAAATGTCAGTTTCTCATAATCTCATACCGCTCTTATGTGCTGCCATTGGCCCAATGCAAATGGGGGCGAATCAAGGTCAACTATACTGCGGCTAGGCGAGCCAAATGGCGGCGGCACTCTCCGTCAAATGCTCAAATGTCTGTTAACACTATGGGCCTTCTCTCACGAGGCGACTCTCAAGCGATTTGCGTTTCATAAGCGTATCCTACGCGTCGCTTGTGAGTAGCCGCCATATTAATTCACTACGTTGGGCATACTACCAGTGCTTTAATTCTAGTTCTGTAAAAAAATAGGTTCCCCCTCCCTCTCCTCTAACGGAAGATAGTTGGAAAACGAAAACGACGGAGGACGAGACGGGGGGTAGGGGGTGTTGACTAATGATTCGACACAAGAACAGCGTTTAGACTGTCTTTCTGTAATCGTTATAATGGCGGGACCAGATCCTGAATTCGATCGATTCATATTGCATTATTTAGTACTAAACTTGTACTATTTGGTACCTGTTGTAAAAAATTTATACCTCTTCTATTTCAAAGTTATACCTATTCAATCAGTCTGGTCCCGCCATTATAACGTTATAATGGCGGAACCAGATCCTGAATTCGATCGATTCATATTGCATTATTTAGTACTGAAATTTGTACTATTTGGTACCTGTTGTAAAAAAAATGTACCTCTTCCATTTCAAAATTATACTTCAAATAGTCTGGTCCCACCATTATAACGTTATAATGGCGGACCCAGGTCCTGAATTCTGTCCATGTTCTGTCGATTCATATTGCATTATTTAGTACCGAATTTGTACTATTTGGTACCTCTTGTAAAAAATTAGTACCTCTTTCATTTCAAAATTATATTTAAAATAGTCTGGTTCCGCCATTATAACGTTATATTGGCGGGACCAGACTGATTGAATATAACTTTGAAATAGAAGAGGTACAATTTTTTTTTACAACAGGTACCAAATAGTACAAATTCAGTACTAAATAATGCAAAATGAATCGATCGAATTCAGGATCTGGTCCTGCCATTATAATGGTAACTGTCTTTCTTGGGCTCACGAACAAGAAATGTTGCCTCTGTATGTCTTCCTCACGAAAATTCAAGTGCTAAAGAGAGAAAGTGACACATTTTCGATTATTCAATAAGACTAATTGGTAATCTTTCCTTATAAAGTTTAATTATTGGACGGTGGTGAAAACCTTCCAGAGGATTGGTGGTTCGGTGACGGTGCTAGGCATGCATAACCACCTGCCGTTAAGCGAATCTGGCATCCTGTGAATCTGGTATTATGCAAATCTGACCTTATGAGAAACTGACATTTTGCGAATCTGGCATTCTGCGAATCTGACATTCTGAGAATCTGACTTTTTGCGAATCTGGCATTCTGCGAATCTGACATTCTGAGAATCTGACTTTTTGCGAATCTGGCATCCTGCTAATCTGACATTCTGCGTTCCTGGCATAAAGCGTCAGAATCGTTTGAGAAAAGCACTATACAAATCTCGGCGAGAAACAGGGTTACAGGCCGCGTATTCCTATCTGGCCTCAGTTCCTTCGGCCAGATATATCTACTTGGCCTGTAACCCTTCGTTTCCCGTCCTCTATAGTAATGTACTATTACCATTCCCCCACCAGGTGTCCGGAGTAGCGCGACGATTGGAGCGCGCGGCCGCTTTACGCGAAGAGTGCTACCTGCTGAAAGCGCTCGTTTTGGCCAACTCGGAGGCCCGTATTGAGGAGCACGCCGCGCTTCGTCGGTTCAGGGACGCCATCTTGGCTGCGCTTAACGATGCCGTTTCGGCTTTGAGGTGAGCTGTTTATTAGACTATTATTAAACTTACTTGTGAGTCGATCGCAAAAATATTGTACATTGTTAATCACTAAGCAATACAAAAATCACGATCGCGTCAATATACTCACGTGTTGTATACTCTGTCTAACGCTTTGTTGATCGCCAGAGATCAGACAAATGAGCGTCATTGTTTGCAATAATATGGATATGACTCAAAATTTGATTAAATGAATAATTATACGAATAATTTCTTGAAATTTGATTCCGAAGCTTTGAGGTGACTATTTACAAAGGTTTTCATAGTTACTGGTGTGTCAAATAGGTAATTTTCTGAAAATGTTTAAATGATTGCATTTTTCAATCAATTTTGGAGTCATGTCCATATTATTGCGAACAATGACGCATATTTGTCCGATCTCTGTTCATCGCTCAAGAAAAGCTTGATTGTAACACTATTGTGTACAATACTTTGTCTACGAGTCAATAAAAATAAACAATTTAAAATAATGAAATAAATACACCGAAACGAAGTGCAGATGCTGAGGTGGCCGTTCGTTGAAGTCTTTTTTCTAGCACGCGATTAGTCAAATTTATTATAGCTGCTTACAGCGTTGTTTTATGAGTTCAGTATAGTTGAGTTGCGAACTCAGCGTAAATGTATATTATTATAATTTTGTGTACGTAATCTTAATTCAAACATTACAGTTAGCGAATAGAAAAAAGAATATTGTATTATATTTTTTATTTATTTGAAATGGGTTTACTCACGGCCACAGACTAGCCACGGGCAGATGCGTGGCCTACGATGGAGTGAGTTTGCCCAGAAGGTACCTATTCACCCTTGACTTGAAGGTTGACGGGTTATATGATCTCGGAAATATAGACGCCGGCAAGGAATTCCACTCCTTGGCAGTACGCATAAGGAAAGAAGACGCAAAGCGCTTCGTACGAATAAATGGAATATCTCTTTTGTTTTGAAACGTCAAATTGTGACACCAGCAGGCTTAGCACATGATTGGTGCGACAGTATGTCGCCGCGAGCTAGATCTCCCGTCCTTCACTAGCTATATTAACGAAAGAGGGACGGATAGACTATCTCGCGGTGAAATACTGTCGCGCCAATCATGTGCTAAGCATGTAGGTCTTGACTAGGGTTGCCAACCAGAGATCACAGATATGCGGGACATTCGCGAATAAATTGCGGGACCTCGCTATAAAATGCGGGACGGGAAGAACGACATTGACATTAAAAAACCAATGCTTAGTTTCAGATCAGTTCAATTTAGATGCAATCATTCGTATTTTGGTAGTTATACACGGTCAGTGCACGGTGCTCGCGGGCTATAGTCACGGACGTTGTGGTACATTCAAATGAACATGATGCAATCTTGAATTGCTTTCATTTACGTATTCATATTACTATTTTAGTATTTCCAGTTTAGTATTCCCTGAAAAGCGGGACAATCGGCGTCCCGCGTGCACCCTTTGCGGGACGCATACTTTAGGGCCCCAGAAACGGGACGTCCCGCATATAGCGGGACAGTTGGCAGCCCTAGTCTTGACATTCAGCCACAGAAAAAAAATAACATAAGAACTAATGTCTATACCACCAGGTAAAAGGATACCTCAAACACATTAAAAAAAAGTTAGGCGCGAATGTTTTTTTTAATGTTTTACGATACTGTACTATTGGTTTAATTACAAATTAAATAGTATGCTTCGGCGAAATCAGCTCGTTTTATTTCATGGCAAGTTTGAGAAAAGCACTATACAAATCTCGGCGAGAAACAGGGTTACAGGCCGCGTATCCCTATCTGGCCTCAGTTCCTTCGGCCAGATATATCTACTTGGCCTGTAACCCTTCGTTTTCTGTTCTCTATAGTAATGTACTAATACTTACGTATTATTGATAAGGCAATGTGATTGTTGCAGGCCGTACAACGCGGGCGCGGCGCTACAACAGCTGTTACTGGTGCTGCCCGCGCTGCGCCACGCCGACGTCGCCGTGCGACGCTTCTGGGCGCAGGTACACACATACACACACCACCATAGACTATACACATACATCACTAAACACTATACACATACACCACCATGAACTTCGTACATACACACATATACACATACACCACTAAACGCTTTACTCATACACGACCATGTACCTTGTACATACACACATATACACATACACCACTAAACGCTTTACTCATACACGACCATGTACCTTGTACATACACACATATACACATACACCACTAAACGCTTTACTCATACACGACCATGTACCTTGTACATACACACATATACACATACACCACTAAACGCTTTACTCATACACGACCATGTACCTTGTACATACACACATATACACATACACCACTAAACACTTTACTCATACACGACCATGTACCTTGTACATACACACATATACACATACACCACTAAACACTTTACTCATACACGACCATGTAACTTGTACATATACACATACACCACTAAACACTTTACTCATACACGACCATGTACCTTGTACATACACACATATACACATACACCACTAAACACTTTACTCATACACGACCATGTACCTTGTACATACACACATATACACATACACCACTAAACACTTTACTCATACACCACCATGTACTTTGTACATACACCACTATACACTGTATACTCGTACATACACCACTAAACACTTTACTCATACACCACCATGTACCTTGTACATACACACTTATACACATACACCACTATACACATACATCACTACACACTTTTCTCATACCAGGGCTCGGATACCGGTTTTTTCTCCATACAAAAGAACGGTTCGAATTTCGTTCTTCGGTATATAAATTCTTTGTTAATGGAGTAATTTAAAAATACGATGATTGCAATTTCATAACATTTTGAGTACTACATAAAGAGTATAAAACATTTTAAAATTCGACTATTTCGAGGTTTTCAAAAAAAAACCGGTTCCGATCCCTGTCTCATACACCACCATATGCTATGCACATACGTCACTGTACACTATGTACTTACACCAGTATACACTTATTACACGACCGTACACTATGCGCATACACTGCCATACACTATACACATACATACAGTACACATGTACACCGCCATACATTATACACGTACGCCACCATACGATGTTCTTATTACAACAAACAATTATTTTAACTGGTTAAGATTCAATAAATATTTTAAAATTTAATGCAGCACAGCACTGCTCTTTCAGTTCGTTTTTTTTTAAACTTTATTAATGCTAGGATACATTCAAAATTTTATTAAGTTTTTTTTTAAACCTTTCTTAACCAAACTTAGCAGGCTTTGTACTTCTAAATACTTATAACTAAACGGTTAGAGTCTCTACGCTTGACATGTTTCGGAGAGCCTAGGTCTCCATTATCCAGCACTTAGCCCGTGCAAATGAGTCTCACGCGTAGCACGTATATATGTAGCCTCTCTACATTCGACCAAATTTACCTACTAAATTTGGTTTGGCGTCTACAATAATATATTATAACGTGACAGTTTAAATATAGAATTGTTTACGTATCTTTCCAGGTATATCGCGACCGCCGCGCCCCCATGAACAAACTGTTCGTTGAAATGTTAGAAGCCTGTCTGCGATAAGCCGCAGGTTTCGCCTGTAAAACCTGGCTTTAACTAAACACGGTGCCGATTGAAGATCTAGCGACCAGACACCTGGGTGTCATGAACTGATAGATAAGTGATCGGATCAAATCCAGGTCAAACCTGGATAAGACCTGGATGGCAAAGGATAGAAGTTATAGCTTAGATTGACCTGGAAATGATTTATAGATGATTAAAAGTGATTTTGAGTTCCAGGTCAAACCTGGAAAAGACCTGGATGGTAAAGGATAGAAGTTATAACTTTGATTGACCTGGAAATGCTTTATAGATGATCATAAGTGATCTTGAGAGTTCCAGGTCAAACCTGGAAAAGACCTGGATGGTACAGGATAGAAGTCATTGCTTAGTTTGACCTGGAAATGCTTTATAGATCATTCAACGTGATTTCAAAAGCTCCAGGTCTGACCTGGAATAGCTAAACTTCTGGAAAAATAGTCAAAATGTGTCGTAAAGCAATAATTGAGAACAGAAAGATCTGCAGATTAGAAATGTGATATGTGAGTAGGCGATAGTTTGAATTGAACACTAATGAGATAAATGCACCGTCGTGAATTGACTTTACAGTGACAGTAAGTACCAAGTACCTGTTACTAGGTACTAGTGACTAAATACTAGTGATTAGATACTAGCGATTCTGTGGTTGGAGCTTGTAAGACCTCAATTTATTATTTAAGAATGGCGCGGGGTGCGTTTTTAGTTTTCATCTGTTTAGAAATTCTACATATCATTCTGTCGTTTAGTATGCATTTAACTCTGCTTTCAGTCATTAGTTTTATTTTAGATTTTCTGGCTTTGGAGGTTTGCAGTATATTTTGGAAGATATTTATGTTGTTTTAAGTTATTTGAGCAAAAAATTGCTTTTGTTGTAGTAGCTAGTTTATTTCCATTAGTGCAGTAAATTAATAAAATATACTTCGGACCGAGTGAGATATAAACAAACGAGCGAAGCGAGGCTGTTTAATTATCACGAAGCTGATTACTTTTATTTTATATTATGTAAACCCAATAGCACCAATTTCTAGCTTTTACATTAAAAGTCTTTTCTTTTCCAAAATATACTGTACACATTCCAATAGTCAGTTTCATAGTGTGTAAATATAATTTATGATTTGACAGACTGAGTCTGTGATGGCTGTGACATGGCAATCTTGGGAATGACTGTGAACTGTAAAACTGTCAATTGCCCCGCGCCGCAATGTACAAAAGGATGTTCTAGTACAAAACTTGTTACTATTTTTGTATATTACATATATATATTAGAAATACGGTAGTAAGGTATGGTTGAGTACTTTAAAATTACAGGGTGGTACGAAAATGAGGCCGTAGCCATATTTGAAGTTAGAGGTATATTTGGAATTATTTGTGGATCTGGGAACCACCCTATGTATCTAAATTGATTAGGAAGCAGTATTTCCAGATGTTTTGTCAATTTTGACCATTTGTTTTCGTCGTGTCACTGGGATTTTGACAGTTGATTTGATTTAACATAAAAAAAAATGTCGAGAAAATGTCTTTTATTTTGCAAATGCACATCTCTTTCTATGTCTTTTACAGTCAAATAGACGTCTGTCAAGCGTAGTTTTTGACATGTCAACTGTCAAAATTATACAGAGAGTGGCTTCGTTGACCGCGCGTTAGTACCGTTATATAAATTTGTATCGACATTTGTACAAAATATGTTCTCTAGAAATTTCTTTATTGAATTTCTGTACGTCGTATTCGGCATTTATGGACTTGTTTGTATTTAACGTTATTTGCTTGTGTACAAATCGTTGAATGAGATTGTATTAAATACTGTTAAGGTATAACGTATCGTGTTGGGTATTGTTTGGGTTGTCAGAATAGTAGATATTATGTAAATTAATTGACACATCTGTAAATTCACTCTGTATACTGAACCGTCGTTAAAATGTGAATTTCTTATTTATATTTTGAAGAATTTCTGTTAATTTAGTTTTTTTGTGAAATTAGGACAGAAGTACCTAAATATTTGAAAATATTTTCATTTGGCCATCATTTAAATTATTGTAGACATTCAAATGGTACCCGAAGTATAAACTTAAACTGTATTATTGTATTGTCATGAATAGCTGATAATTTTAGTACCCTTTTGTAATTTTAGTTGTATTGTCATTGTACTAAAATAGTCATCTAATTTTGACAAAGAATTTAAATAATGTACAGTCGACGTCAAAGATATATTATCATTGCGATTTAGGTGCCCAAAATATATTTACACGACCTTAATGTCAAGGCAATAAAGTCATGTAAATATATTTTTGGCACCTAAACCGTAACGATATCTTTGACGTCGACTGTACAAGATGATCTATTTTGTTGCAGGAAAGTCCTGAAAAACATACACGGTTGTGGCAATAATCCAATTCTGTTGTAAATGTAATACATATACAAATATAAATAAACAAATCTGAAATACTGTTATAAAAAATATTATTAAAAATATATTTTGCAAAACCGGAATTTGAAATTTGGAATATATATTTATAAATCAAACGTAGAATTATATAATTAACAATAACATATGCACAATAAATATAGTAATATATGATCAGTATTCATAGTCGTGCCGTCTCAATCGTGGCATAACACTATATTATATTTATGTACATATAGAAACTTATATGGATGTTGGATAATAGTAGTTTATATATTAAATACCTCGTTTATCTGTTACCAACGTACAATGAATATAACATATAAATATATTTCGAGTACTAATACTAAGACAACAGAAACATGGTCGGTGACAGATCTAAATAATTATATTTTAACGACAAAAGGTTCTTAATCGCGTAAACTTCCGATTAATATTGTCTCGACGTTTCGGGCATGACGTTACACGTCATCGACTGCCTGTGACCATGGGCGTAACGTCATACCCGAAATGTCTGGATAATATTAAACGTAAGTTTACGCGATTAAAACCCGTTCGTCTTTAAACATGAGTGATAATCGCGAAAGTTTAAATCTAAATAATTATTTTCGGGAATATTATTACTAGGTATGAAAAAAACATCTTTCTACTAATCTGATGATTTAGTTTTTGAAATGAGGTGCGTTGAAACTTATATTTGTGTATACGTTTTATTTCTAGTAATGATAACATAAAAATTACTTGATTAGCAATGGAATCTACATGAATATAAGACGTTTACCTCATGTTAAAAACTTTATACCTATTTTTTATCATTAACAAATAAAATAAAAAACCGACCATGTTTATTTTGATACAGTCAGTGGCAATATATTCGTTGTAAGGGTCATATACAGACATCTACTACGTAAAAACTTGCAAATTTAATTCAGCTGAAGAGAAAAAGGACCCGTTGCATAAAAATGTACATGCAGGAAGGTGCTTTGAAGCCAACTGTACAATATTTATCAGTACACTGGGTACATACTGTGTTTTAATATTTTTGAACGTCTGAATATATTGGCTCTGACTGTACATACGCCCTCTATCCCAGTGTACTTCGCTTTAGTTGTGTATAATCGACAAAACATAATTAATTTGGTTTTACTATACTTGACCGTCCGTCTGATAAAGAATTATAGAGCTAGGAATTGCATTTATAGTGGTATTACTAATTTGTAAAGTGAAGTCATTTCGCAGCAAGGCACGTCCATACGTCTTACATGCCTTTATTTTACGAACAAACTTTAAAAACAACACTCTTTAGGTGGACCTTATTGTCTTTGCAATTAGGTTTACTATTAGTCAAATGCCGAAATTAAAAGACGACTCTTTTAGACAATTCAAATATATAGTATGTTACCATTAATCAGGATTTTATTGAAAGCGAGCCAAGAGACGCAGTTTTTGAACTAATCCTTGATTTTCATATAGTATAAAATTTAAATTTTCAAATTAATTAACATGCTAAGAAAAGTTGAATGAGAAGCAATGATGAGACGTGGCGTTTGTCAACTAAGCGGTACGCGCATTACATTGATGGCTTCACGAAAATAAAATTAACAATAAATTCACTTAATTGTAATGTTTTTGATCTGTTCATATTTGGAAAGATTGCTAGTAATAACTTTTATAATTAAGGGTAATAATATACCCATTTTTATATAAGCTTGCGTGATGGTAACACTATGTATGCTTGTAACGTTATAAACACAATTCCACTACAAATACAATCCCACGCTTTCTATAATTCATACACAAAGTGCACATAAGGTTCAAATTGTTTTGACGCGGCGTTTTGTCACCTTTCAACATACTCGTACTCTAGAAGTTAGAAAGAGAGCGACATATGTATATTTAGATAAGTGTCCGAATGTCCCACATGTGATAGTTGTACAAAATATGGAGATGTGCCAGACGTAGGTTAAGTCTTGATATCGTCTGATCTCATTTCACACTTCCTCGAAGTAATCATATACATTATCATCGTGTCTCTTTCGGTCTTATCAATATGTCTATAACACCGAAAGGGACAATAGTAGTTTGTGTCCCAAGAGATCAAAATTACATATTTCCGGCGAGGGCGTTAATTGAAGCGATGGATTCTACAATAGAATTCCGAACGTAGCGAGGGACTCTACAATAGAATTCCGAACGTAGCGAGGGATTCTAAAGTGGAATCCTGAGCGTAATGAGGAATTCAAGCGTCAATTCCTAAGGCGTAAGTAATTTTGATACGCTGTGGCACATACTGCTTTTCACACCACCTATGAGAAAAAGAAATTATGCAAATTATCGATTCTAAAGAAATCTTAACATCAAGTATGAACTACTGTTTTCATATTTCATGGTTATTTTTTAGGCTGGCAATAGAAAGTTCTTGAACAAAAAGTGCCCCTTTGATCCCTGCTAGCAGGGAAGAAAAGGCCTATATTCGAATACGTGGTGTAAAAACTATATTTATCGACTTGCTAAGTTAGGACTTTATGAATAAGGGGTTTGTCTTCTCTTTTACTTTTCCACCAGTAGGGTTTACACATGTTTGAGTAAGTTGTAGGGACGGAGTGTACTAACGAATGAAAGGTGAATATACTATCAATATCTCATTCCTTAGTATAACTCTATCTCTACAACTTACCTAAGAATTTACAGGTGTAATCCCAGCCTATGGCACTGGGGCCCGTTTCTCGAACGTTTGTAACTTGTAATACAATTGAAAGTCTAATTTTAACAATATTAATTAGATAAGGACTTCCGCTTGTATTACAAGTTACAAGCTTTCGAGAAATTGGCCCCTGGTCTCACCGCGAGCTGTTAAGTTATGAACTATCGGCTATAAACACGAACAAAAGATACGCACTCCCATGTAAATAAAAGAGGCCCGGCGATACTCGCCCGGCGGTGATAGCTGATAGCTGGGAGAGTACCGCCGTGTCTCTTTTTTACACGGGAGTGCTTATCTTTTGTCCGTGTTTATAGCCGACAGTTCATAGCTTAGTAGCTCGCGGTGAGACCAGTGCCTAAGGACTTTCATAATACATGTCATTCATATTCTTTGTAAATACCGCACCGAAAGTGTTAAATGAGATCAGATGAGTAATGTTTATATTAGATGACTCCAACCCGACCTGTGTCTTATTATGTATTGAATCGATTCGTACCTTGTTTCTTTTACACTATTATTATTAATGCTGGTTCCGGAGATATGTGAAATAAATTATAAAAATTATTATTTTCGTTGTTTTTTATTCCTCATGCATAATTATACCATAGTTTTGCAGAAAGCAATTTTTTATCAATCTGACTTAACATTATTGAGTTTAGTCCTGCATTGTCAAAAAATCGAATTTGGTCGTATTCTGCATGACAATGGTCAATTAGTATCCTAATAACTTGACATAATATCCAAATTAAAAAGAAAATTAATCATCGGTATGAATACTCAAACTCGGATGTACAGCAATCCTTTTAGTTCCATCTGGTAGCCGTTTTTGGTGGCTAGCTACGACATGAGAAACGTGTTTTCCCATCTTGTGGCCGGCTACCAAATGGGAACGACTTTCAATGCAAAAGATAGGCGATAGTGAAGCACTTCACAACATAAAAATGTCATTACAATGAAGAAATCATGAAAAAAGTCCCTATATAATGCAGTTTAGACAAAGCCTATCTTATCTTTGTTATTTTAAATCAAACGCCAGCTAATACACACGATTTAAGAATTCCCGTTTCATTGTTAGCTCGAATCAGGAATATTTTTCTCCTTTGGAAGCCAGCTACCAAACTGGCTACGAGAAGGGACTAAAGAATTACCGTTTTGTAGCCAGCTTTAATTCGGGAATATTTTTCACGCTTGGAAGCCAGCTACCAAACCTGGCTAACAAATGGGACTAAAGGAAATCAATACATGGAAATGGAACCTTTCTTTCACTCTAAATTTGAACTGAACTGGCCTTTTTTCCTGTGTCCATGTGAGTGTTGGACATACGAGGGTCAGTAAAGTAAGTATAGCGGCGATATCCTAAAATTACAAATTAGTTTTGTAGAAAATAAATGCTCAAAAATTTACCATATAATACGTTACGAAAAAAAAAATGTCTAGTCGGTGGTCAAAAGTTAACAGCTTGTATACGTATTTTTTCAAGATTTATTACATAGGTTGTAGACCGAGGAACCTAGTTGTACCGTTAATTGTTTAATACCAAAATTAGTACACGAATTAAATAGATAACCTAAATCTGACAATGAACCTAAAGCTGGTATAGCCATCTATCGAAATGTATGAAAACTAAAATCTACAAACGCGAGGTTTGAGTACGGTCGCGGTTACAGATGGTTAGTAGTGGTCATAGAGTATATTGAATAATAGTGTCATAATAAGCATATCCGATGACGTCATGAGTACATCAAATTCACTACTTCAACTAAGTGAAAACACCGTGGTAGTGGTGGACAGTAGTGGATCTTAACTTCACTAGATGTCGCTCTCCTAGACATGACAAATAGTAAAAAAATAGAGTTCCACTACACAGATGATAATAAATGTGCATATGGTATCCCATACGTTATTTCAGAAATGACTTAAATTGACAATAAAATTGACGTTAATGAGAACTCCGATGCTCAGTTTGAAAATTTCAATTGACTACTTATTTTGACATAAAATGTCGATTCAGTCCTATCGTTATTGATACTCTGCACCTAAGGGTTAAAACTATAGGGTGTATTCCACGAGAAAGTTTATTTTGTCAAGAATCATTATTATTGTATTTTTAATTGAATAAATCATTCCTATTCAGAATGTGACGTTTATGACTATCAATATATACAGCAAGTTATAAAAGTAAGACACCAAAAATGTTATTCCTATCTGTATTATACCATATGGGAACTTATGTATGAATATAAGTATGCGTAGAACGGCGTTACGTGGGTTAAAATTATATTCGTTGTCTTATTTTGTGTCCCTAAAAAATGTGACGCAGTGGTGATTTTTGTATGAAATGATGTTTGGTTTTCAATTTCTGATGTATAAATCTGCTGTGGAAAAGACACAAGTGCACCGGATTTTTTTATATACTGAGACGAAACAGCAACGAAATAAAAGCGTGACAGAGTGGTATGAAACAAGACAACGAAAATAATTTTGACCCACGTACCAGACATTCGTGGTACGTTCGTAACCTACGTACGTACGTAACTAATTAGGAAGATGTGGGTATTTAGGTTAGCTGTCAAAATATGATTACATGATTTTTGAACGAGCCCTATTTTGGGAAACTCGGAAAACCACTAAATATAAAATTCACAATGTATATTTTTTAAACAATTTATTAAGTTAAATCCACAGACTACACAATAGCGAACTGCTCGTAAAGCAGTTCCCGCACTTTGTAGTACTCTTCCGACAGCACGCCTTCCAGTGCCACGCGGCCGTTCTCCAACTGAAACAAATAGATAGATCATTTATTTCTTTATGAAAATTACTTGCTAATAAATAGCACAAATTCACAAAGAGATCGTCACATATATAGAAAATAATAATATTAATAATCAGGGCCCGTAATTTTCATGCCGATGACATCAATTTGACGTCACGCTCCATTTAGGGTGATTCCAAATAGTTTCGTTGATAATTATTAATCATTAGTCGTCAATCATTTTAATCATGTACAAATAACTTCAAAAGTAGTATATTTACACGTGAAATAATTAATACCTACTTCATACGTGAAACATAAATAAAACTATTTGATTTGTTGTTATACATACACTTTATTCAATGATATCGTTAACAAATTTCAATAATTACGTAGAAAACAGAATTTCTCTTTAACGTAAAGCACGTATCAAGTAGGTATTACTTATTCCACGTATAAATATACTACTTTTGAAGTCATTTGTACCTGATTGAAATGATTGACGACTAATGATTAATTTTAACAATAAAACTATTTGGGATCACCCTAAATGGAGCGTGACGTCAAATTGATGTCATCGGCATGAAAATTACGGGCCCTGTTAATAATAATACTAAAACCGTTTTAGTAGCTAAGGCACTGGTCCACCGCGAGCTACTAAGCTATGAATTATCGGCTATAAACACGAACAAAAGATACGCGCTCCCGTGTAAATAAAAGAGACACGGCGATACTCGCCCGGCGTTAATAGCTGATAGCGGGGCGAGTATCGCCGCGTCTCTTTTATTTTAATAGTTAGACCTTCTTCTTTCTACCTTAAGCCGTGTGGTGACGGCAGTGAAAATACATTTGTCACTACCCCAACTCTTCCCGTGGGTGTCGTAAGAGTCGACTAAGGGATTTAAGTGTCATTGACCATTTATTTATCGAAGATTGATGACGGGCAGCAGACACATTAGCGTAAACAAGAACGTAGAGTAAACTGGGTGTTTAGCCAAGTTGCCAATCGCTAGCGCTTAGTAGTTTTCCCTCTGTGTCACTCTTTCATATTAGTGAGACAAAGACAGTTAGCTACCTTTCGCTTACGATTAACGGTTAACCGTTAGCGATTGGCAACTTGTCTAAGCACCCTGGTCTGTTAGCCCAGGACAAAAACTTCAATTTACTCCGTCATTCCTATTTAGAGGCCTCTTCGAGCTAGAGCTGCCCTCAGTTCAGAAAGGACGGCGTTGATGAGGGCAGCAGTGGGGACTGCCTTCATTACCGGGTTCTAGACACATTACTGATGGCTCTGTAATAGACTCACCCGTCTGATAGCCAGCGTGCCGTGGCAGCACTCTAGCGCGCCGTGGGAGAACTCCGCCGCTAAGCCTCTGCGAGCTAGAGCTGCCCTCAGTTCAGAAAGGACGGCGTTGATGAGGGCAGCCCCTTCATTACCGGGTTCTAGACACATTACTGATGGCTCTGTAATAGACTCACCCGTCTGATAGCCAGCGTGCCGTGGCAGCACTCTAGCGCGCCGTGGGAGAACTCCGCCGCTAAGCCTCTGCGAGCTAGAGCTGCCCTCAGTTCAGAAAGGACGGCGTTGATGAGGGCAACAGTGGGCAGTCTTCATTACCGGGTTCTAGACACATTACTGATGGCTCTGTAATAGACTCACCCGTCTGATAGCCAGCGTGCCGTGGCAGCACTCTAGCGCGCCGTGGGAGAACTCCGCCGCTAAGCCTCTGCGAGCTAGAGCTGCCCTCAGTTCAGAAAGGACGGCGTTGATGAGGGCAGCAGTGGGCAGCCTTCATTACCGGGTTCTAGACACATTACTGATGGCTCTGTAATAGACTCACCCGTCTGATAGCCAGCGTGCCGTGGCAGCACTCTAGCGCGCCGTGGGAGAACTCCGCCGCTAAGCCTCTGCGAGCTAGAGCTGCCCTCAGTTCAGAAAGGACGGCGTTGATGAGGGCAGCAGTGCCAGTCCCTTCATTACCGGGTTCTAGACACATTACTGATGGCTCTGTAATAGACTCACCCGTCTGATAGCCAGCGTGCCGTGGCAGCACTCTAGCGCGCCGTGGGAGAACTCCGCCGCTAAGCCTCTGCGAGCTAGAGCTGCCCTCAGTTCAGAAAGGACGGCGTTGATGAGGGCAGCAGTGCCAGTCCCTTCATTACCGGGTTCTAGACACATTACTGATGGCTCTGTAATAGACTCACCCGTCTGATAGCCAGCGTGCCGTGGCAGCACTCTAGCGCGCCGTGGGAGAACTCCGCCGCTAAGCCTCTGCGAGCTAGAGCTGCCCTCAGTTCAGAAAGGACGGCGTTGATGAGGGCAGCAGTGGGCAGTCTTCATTACCGGGTTCTAGACACATTACTGATGGCTCTGTAATAGACTCACCCGTCTGATAGCCAGCGTGCCGTGGCAGCACTCTAGCGCGCCGTGGGAGAACTCCGCCGCTAAGCCTCTGCGAGCTAGAGCTGCCCTCAGTTCAGAAAGGACGGCGTTGATGAGGGCAGCAGTGGGCAGTCTTCATTACCGGGTTCTAGACACATTACTGATGGCTCTGTAATAGACTCACCCGTCTGATAGCCAGCGTGCCGTGGCAGCACTCTAGCGCGCCGTGGGTAGTGATGTGCCGTTCCCGGGAATATTCCCCAGGCGGGAATAAACCCGGGAATATTCCCGGGAATATTCCCTCACATACGGAACATTGAGGAATTTTGAAAGTGTGTAGATTTACAAATTGTATGATCGAAGATTACATTAAAGCGTTATGCATTGAAATATTTACTGAGACATTAAGCACTGAAACTCGACTACGAAAGTAAATTCCCAATGGTCCTGGGTTTATTCCCAATTTTCCCTGGGTTTATTCCCATTGTTCCCGAAGTTTATTCCCAATGTTTCCGGGAATATTTCCATCTTTGCTAGTAAAATAAAAAAAGACAACTGTTTTTACTGTTTCTGCAGTGCTCATGCTGCTCATCGATGTACTCGAATTATCTGTGATATCAGTCACAGACGTCATAGTAGTCTCGGCTTGACTCTTGATATTCAGTGTGAAGTGAAGCAGCTGAAGAACAACTAGATTCACCATGTGCCAGGGTTCTACGGGTTCTAGACACATTACTGATGGCTCTGTAATAGACTCACCCGTCTGATAGCCAGCGTGCCGTGGCAGCACTCTAGCGCGCCGTGGGAGAACTCCGCCGCTAAGCCTCTGCGAGCTAGAGCTGCCCTCAGTTCAGAAAGGACGGCGTTGATGAGGGCAGCAGTGGGCAGTCTTCATTACCGGGTTCTAGACACATTACTGATGGCTCTGTAATAGACTCACCCGTCTGATAGCCAGCGTGCCGTGGCAGCACTCTAGCGCGCCGTGGGAGAACTCCGCCGCTAAGCCTCTGCGAGCTAGAGCTGCCCTCAGTTCAGAAAGGACGGCGTTGATGAGGGCAGCCCCTTCATTACCGGGTTCTAGACACATTACTGATGGCTCTGTAATAGACTCACCCGTCTGATAGCCAGCGTGCCGTGGCAGCACTCTAGCGCGCCGTGGGAGAACTCCGCCGCTAAGCCTCTGCGAGCTAGAGCTGCCCTCAGTTCAGAAAGGACGGCGTTGATGAGGGCAGCAGTCAGTCCCTTCATTACCGGGTTCTAGACACATTACTGATGGCTCTGTAATAGACTCACCCGTCTGATAGCCAGCGTGCCGTGGCAGCACTCTAGCGCGCCGTGGGAGAACTCCGCCGCTAAGCCTCTGCGAGCTAGAGCTGCCCTCAGTTCAGAAAGGACGGCGTTGATGAGGGCAGCCCCTTCATTACCGGGTTCTAGACACATTACTGATGGCTCTGTAATAGACTCACCCGTCTGATAGCCAGCGTGCCGTGGCAGCACTCTAGCGCGCCGTGGGAGAACTCCGCCGCTAAGCCTCTGCGAGCTAGAGCTGCCCTCAGTTCAGAAAGGACGGCGTTGATGAGGGCAGCCCCTTCATTACCGGGTTCTAGACACATTACTGATGGCTCTGTAATAGACTCACCCGTCTGATAGCCAGCGTGCCGTGGCAGCACTCTAGCGCGCCGTGGGAGAACTCCGCCGCTAAGCCTCTGCGAGCTAGAGCTGCCCTCAGTTCAGAAAGGCGGACGGCGTTGATGAGGGCTGCACAGTGGGCAGTACCTTCGCCGCCGGGCTCTAGTGACATCACTACGTCTTCTGATGGCTCTTCCTCTGTGAAAAAATAAATAAATGGTATACTTAGTAATTTGCGATTATTTAGCGTCCTCAAACACCTTGCAGATGCAGATAGCACACAAACGAAAAGCATCAAAATGGCCGCCATTGTCAATCGAATTGTCAAATATTCAACAAGTGCACGTGTGTTGGGACATTTGGACAAAAGTTTAATTAATGTTGTGCTTATTTGACTCTTGTAAATGGTTTTCGAATGAACTCCAAGTTATGTTGTATGTCGTGTAGGTAAGATACACTGTGTATTAAAAGTCACCGACTTAGCCCTCCGGGTTAGCAAACTAAAATGGCAATGGGCAAGCCACATTGCACGCAAAACAGATAGGGTCGAAAAGTGCTCGAGTGGAGACAACAGTTTGGCAAACGGATGTCGGAATGCAATCAATTTGACCCTTTAACCACATAAACCTTAACATTACAGTCCATCTTTAAGTACTCTCAATAAGTCACATAATTGAAGGGTAAAAAAGTCATGTTATCCAACAATCCCAATAAATGACGCTGTACCGAGCATTACCTATAAGTTCTGTGGCCAATTTGTGCCTGATATACGATTTTGTCATTTTTAAAGAAAGGGCGCCCTTTTTGACCAAAATTAGGGGTACTAGCACGGGTATTTCTCATATACATTTGTGAGATGTCACAGCCCCGTACAGAAAATTAACGTGAACAGAAACCTCGATGCTACTTCAAAAATAAGCATCAAAATGCTAGATTTCCTGGACACCCTTAACTTTCGAACATGGTCGTGACACGCATGTAAAAACTAAATAAGAAATACTCAATTTACGCAGAGTAGGAGACAGATGGACAGACAATGCTGTGAAGATTCGATCGCTGGGAGAGGCTGGATGCACTGTATGGTGGTGGATCGAGCCTTCTAGGTAGAGCTCAGATGAACAGCTCAGGGTGCTTGGCCAAGTTGCCAATCGCTAGCGCTTAGTAGCGTATCGTAGTTTTCCCTCTCTGTCACTTTTTCATATTAGTGCGACAAAGACAGTTAGCTGCCTTTCGCTTACGATTGACGATTAAGCGCTAGCGATTGGCAACTTGTCTAAGCACCCAGGTAAACAAGATCGCGTTGATTTATTTACCTGGGTTACGGCATCAGCAACACCGGATCTTAGTAGAGCCTGGAATAGGTCTGGTTTTAAATCCTAGACCTCAGCTGGCACTGACATAGTCACGTGTGTCACTGACCTAGTCACGTGTGTCACTGACCTGGTCGCGTGTGTCACTGACCTGGTCGCGTGTGTCACTGACCTGGTCGCGTGTGTCACTGACCTGCTCACATGTGTCACTGACCTGGTCGCGTGTGTCACTGACCTGGTCGCGTGTGTCACTGACCTGGTCGCGTGTGTCACTGACCTGCTCGCGTGTGTCACTGACTTAGTCACGTGTGTCACTGACCTGCTTGTGTCACTGACCTGCTCACGTGTTTCACTGACCTGGTCACGTGTGTCACTGACCTGGTCGCGGGGGTCACTGACCTGCTCGCGTGTGTCACTGACTTAGTCACGTGTGTCACTGACCTGCTTGTGTCACTGACCTGCTCACGTGTTTCACTGACCTGGTCACGTGTGTCACTGACCTGGTCGCGCGGGTCACTGACCTGGTCGCGTGTGTCACTGACCTGGTCACGTGTGTCACTGACCTGGTCGCGTGTGTCACTGACCTGGTCGCGTGTGTCACTGACCTGGTCGCGTGTGTCACTGACCTGGTCGCGTGTGTCACTGACCTGCTCACGTGTTTCACTGACCTGGTCACGTGTGTCACTGACCTGGTCGCGCGGGTCACTGACCTGGTCGCGTGTGTCACTGACCTGGTCGCGTGTGTCACTGACCTGGTCGCGCGGGTCACTGACCTGGTCGCGTGTGTCACTGACCTGGTCACGTGTGTCACTGACCTGGTCGCGTGTGTCACTGACCTGGTCGCGTGTGTCACTGACCTGCTCGCGTGTGTCACTGACTTAGTCACGTGTGTCACTGACCTGCTTGTGTCACTGACCTGCTCACGTGTTTCACTGACCTGGTCACGTGTGTCACTGACCTGGTCGCGGGGGTCACTGACCTGCTCGCGTGTGTCACTGACTTAGTCACGTGTGTCACTGACCTGCTTGTGTCACTGACCTGCTCACGTGTTTCACTGACCTGGTCACGTGTGTCACTGACCTGGTCGCGCGGGTCACTGACCTGGTCGCGTGTGTCACTGACCTGGTCACGTGTGTCACTGACCTGGTCGCGTGTGTCACTGACCTGGTCGCGTGTGTCACTGACCTGGTCACGTGTGTCACTGACCTGCTCACGTGTGTCACTGACATAGTCGCGTGTGTCACTGACATAGTCACGCGTGTCACTGACCTGGTCGCGTGTGTCACTGACCTGGTCGCGTGTGTCACTGACCTGCTCGCGTGTGTCACTGACCTGGTCACGTGTGTCACTGACCTGGTCGCGTGTGTCACTGACCTGGTCGCGTGTGTCACTGACCTGGTCACGTGTGTCACTGACCTGGTCGCGTGTGTCACTGACCTGGTCGCGTGTGTCACTGACCTGGTCGCGTGGGTTCAGTGGGCCTGGCCCGTGGTTGTAGCACCCCACACAGCCACGCCAGTTCGGCGCCGCCTGCAGGCTTCCAGGAGAGAGAGCTCATCACAGCATCCGTTAGCTGTGTCACTGACCTGGTCACGTGTGTCACTGACCTGGTCGCGTGTGTCACTGACCTGGTCGCGTGTGTCACTGACATAGTCACGTGTGTCACTGACCTGGTCGCGTGTGTCACTGACCTGGTCGCGTGTGTCACTGACCTGGTCGCGTGTGTCACTGACCTGGTCGCGTGTGTCACTGACCTGGTCGCGTGGGTTCAGTGGGCCTGGCCCGTGGTTGTAGCACCCCACACAGCCACGCCAGTTCGGCGCCGCCTGCAGGCTTCCAGGAGAGAGAGCTCATCACAGCATCCGTTAGCTGTGTCACTGACCTGGTCGCGTGTGTCACTGACCTGGTCGCGTGTGTCACTGACCTAGTCACGTGTGTCACTGACCTGGTCGCGTGTGTCACTGACCTGGTCACGTGTGTCACTGACCTGGTCACGTGTCACTGACCTGGTCGCGTGGGTCACTGACCTGCTCCCGTGTGTCACTGACCTGGTCGCGTGTGTCACTGACCTGGTCGCGTGTGTCACTGACCTGGTCGCGTGTGTCACTGACCTGGTCGCGTGTGTCACTGACCTGGTCGCGTGTGTCACTGACCTGGTCGCGTGTGTCACTGACCTGGTCGCGTGTGTCACTGACCTGGTCGCGTGTGTCACTGACCTGGTCGCGTGTGTCACTGACCTGGTCGCGTGTGTCACTGACCTGGTCGCGTGGGTTCAGTGGGCCTGGCCCGTGGTTGTAGCACCCCACACAGCCACGCCAGTTCGGCGCCGCCTGCAGGCTTCCAGGAGAGAGAGCTCATCACAGCATCCGTTAGCTGTGTCACTGACCTGGTCACGTGTGTCACTGACCTGGTCGCGTGTCACTGACCTGGTCACATGTGTCACTGACTTAGTGACGTGTGTCACTGACCTGGTCGCGTGTGTCACTGACCTGGTCGCGTGTGTCACTGACCTGGTCGCGTGTGTCACTAACATGGTCGCGTGTGTCACTGACCTGGTCGCGTGTGTCACTGACCTGGTCGCGTGTGTCACTGACCTGGTCGCGTGTGTCACTGACCTGCTCACGTGTGTCACTGACCTGGTCGCGTGTGTCACTGACCTGCTCACGTGACACTGACCTGCTCACGTGTGTCACTGACCTGGTCGCGTGTGTCACTGACCTGGTCGCGTGTGTCACTGACCTGGTCGCGTGTGTCACTGACCTGGTCGCGTGTGTCACTGACCTGGTCGCGTGTGTCACTGACCTGGTCGCGTGGGTTCAGTGGGCCTGGCCCGTGGTTGTAGCACCCCACACAGCCACGCCAGTTCGGCGCCGCCTGCAGGCTTCCAGGAGAGAGAGCTCATCACAGCATCCGTTAGCTGTGTCACTGACCTGGTCGCGTGTGTCACTGACCTGGTCGCGTGTGTCACTGACCTGGTCACGTGTGTCACTGACCTGGTCACGTGTCACTGACCTGGTCGCGTGGGTCACTGACCTGCTCCCGTGTGTCACTGACCTGGTCGCGTGTGTCACTGACCTGGTCGCGTGTGTCACTGACCTGGTCGCGTGTGTCACTGACCTGGTCGCGTGTGTCACTGACCTGGTCGCGTGTGTCACTGACCTGGTCGCGTGTGTCACTGACCTGGTCGCGTGTGTCACTGACCTGGTCGCGTGTGTCACTGACCTGGTCGCGTGTGTCACTGACCTGGTCGCGTGTGTCACTGACCTGGTCGCGTGTGTCACTGACCTGGTCGCGTGTGTCACTGACCTGGTCGCGTGTGTCACTGACCTGGTCGCGTGGGTTCAGTGGGCCTGGCCCGTGGTTGTAGCACCCCACACAGCCACGCCAGTTCGGCGCCGCCTGCAGGCTTCCAGGAGAGAGAGCTCATCACAGCATCCGTTAGCTGTGTCACTGACCTGGTCACGTGTGTCACTGACCTGGTCGCGTGTGTCACTGACCTGCTCACGTGTGTCACTGAACTAGTCACGTGTGTCACTGACCTGGTCACGTGTGTCACTGTCCTGGTCGCGTGTGTCACTGACCTGGTCGCGTGTGTCACTGACCTGGTCACGTGGGTCACTGACCTGGTCGCGTGTGTCACTGACCTGGTCGCGTGTGTCACTGACCTGCTCACGTGTGTCACTGACCTGCTCACGTGTGTCACTGACCTGGTCGCGTGTGTCACTGACCTGGTCACGTGTGTCACTGACCTGCTCACGTGTGTCACTGACCTGGTCGCGTGTGTCACTGACCTGGTCGCGTGTGTCACTGACCTGGTCGCGTGTGTCACTGACCTGGTCGCGTGTGTCACTGACCTGCTCACGTGTGTCACTGACCTGCTCACGTGTGTCACTGACCTGGTCGCGTGTGTCACTGACCTGGTCACGTGTGTCACTGACCTGCTCACGTGTGTCACTGACCTGGTCGCGTGTGTCACTGACCTGGTCGCGCGTGTCACTGACCTGGTCGCGTGTGTCACTGACCTGGTCACGTGTGTCACTGACCTGCTCACGTGTGTCACTGACCTGGTCGCGTGTGTCACTGACCTGGTCGCGTGTGTCACTGACCTGGTCGCGTGTGTCACTGACCTGGTCGCGTGTGTCACTGACCTGGTCGCGTGTGTCACTGACCTGGTCGCGTGGGTTCAGTGGGCCTGGCCCGTGGTTGTAGCACCCCACACAGCCACGCCAGTTCGGCGCCGCCTGCAGGCTTCCAGGAGAGAGAGCTCATCACAGCATCCGTTAGCTGTGTCACTGACCTGGTCGCGTGTGTCACTGACCTGGTCGCGTGTGTCACTGACCTAGTCACGTGTGTCACTGACCTGGTCGCGTGTGTCACTGACCTGGTCACGTGTGTCACTGACCTGGTCGCGTGTGTCACTGACCTGGTCGCGTGTGTCACTGACCTGGTCGCGTGTGTCACTGACCTGGTCGCGTGTGTCACTGACCTGGTCGCGTGTGTCACTGACCTGGTCGCGTGGGTTCAGTGGGCCTGGCCCGTGGTTGTAGCACCCCACACAGCCACGCCAGTTCGGCGCCGCCTGCTGGCTTCCAGGAGAGAGAGCTCATCACAGCATCCGTTAGCTTCACCTGCAAAACGACATCAATACATCATATCGTCGGCTGACAAGCAAAACTCACTATAAAAGGGCATTTTCGCGAGAAGAGATCCAAAAAAAATTTTTTTTATCGTACGTAAATTTAATGTTTTTCCTACTCAGAATAACGAGTTCTTTCAATCTACGAGAAAAAAAGTACAAGAAAAAAATGGTCCCACATTTTTCATACATTTTACACGCTCTCCACTTTGTAACCGCTGTACAAAGTGTTTGAAAAACGGTTACGTAATAGAACCAAAAATTAGGGACACTTTTTTTCTTCTAGTAGGATCGAAAGAGCTCGTGATTCTGAGCAGGAAAAACATAAAATTTACCTGTTTCAGAAAAATAAGTTTTTGTATCTCTTCTCGCGAAAATGCCCAAAAACTGTCACTATTTTTAGCAACCTCTTATGTCGCTCTTGTGTCAAAACTGAGATACGACGTTTATTTCAAGTAGGTATTTGTTAATTAGTGACTTTTGCTTGTCAACCGACGATATACCGGTGGCAGTAAGAATACATTTGTCACCACCCCAACTCCTGCGGGTGTCGTAAAAGTCGACTAAGGGATTGAAGTGTCACTGACCATTATTTGATAAAAGATTGATGATGGGCAGCAGCGTCATCATAGTGGACACATTACTGCGATCGCCAATCCGCTTGCCCAGTGTGGCGATTATGGGCATTTACCTCCTAATGCGTCTATATGCATAGTTAAAAGGAAAGGCCTACGTCCAGCAGTGGACTATCATAGGTATATGATGATGACATCATATACCCCTTAACTCTAGGCATAACACACTTTATCGACCATGTAATGGACATTTCTCCGAGCGTTTCAACCGCCGTGAATTCGGTGGCAATATTATCACCCGATTTCCGCGGGTATATCATAAATTTTTTGGATATATTGGTAGTTGTCAACTACGTCTACAAATATATCCAAAAGTTCGTGCAGCTCTCACAGGATTCGTGTGATAAGGCTGCCACAGAAGTCACGGCGGTTGAAACGCACGGAGAAATGCGCAAAAAATTCTAAAGGTGCATTCAGATCAACCAATCACGTTTTGTGTAACGATCGAATTTCGTAGAGTGGGAGGTTAGAATAGGGAATGTTCGCTTGGTCTGAATGCACCTTAACAGTATAAAAAAGACAAGGTACGAAGTATAATTTTATAAGGTATTTTATTAATATTATTTTATTCGGAAAATCAACAGCTTAACATTACTCTTAAAGTTGTGGATTTTTATTTTGTTGTAGTTTTTTCAATATTTCCAAATTTGGATATTTTCATATTTTTTTCTACTCAGAATTGCGAGCTCTTTCGAGCCTAATTAGCAGAAAAAAATGTCCCAAAATTCCATAAATGTTTGTGTTCCACTGAGTTACGGTTGAAGAAATTGTATGAAAAATAGTAACTCAATGGAATTTTTTTGGGACACTTTTATTTCTATCAGGATCGAAAGAGCTCGTGATTCTGAGTAGAAAAAATGTAAAGAAAATCCAAATTTAGAAAATTTTAAAAAACGACAACAAAATAAAAATCCGCCCTTATACTATTAGTTTCCACAGATATAAAAATAAAGTAATCAAATAAACTTCGTACCTGATAGATATGGGACTCGGTAGTCGCGTCAACAGTTTCCCCTCGCTCAGGCGTGAATATCTTTTCGATACCTTCTGTCTCGCAGTACCTCCTGAAAATTGATTTTATATTATTATACTTATTTAAAACCACCTGAAAAGTGAATTATTTAATGACGTTTCCAAACGTTAATATATTATGTTTTCATCACACCTATTCGGAAGTGCTGGAATGCGTTGCGGCGATGCGATGGACTAATAGATTTTCATACAACATTACGTCACGGTAGGAATGATTGCAATCAAAATTAGGTATAATATACATAGTACCCCTTCCCGCATAGAAACCATATAATGGCCGCTATAAAATTGAACTCTATTGATTGCAATTAGAATTCAAATTTCAACAATTTATTTTTTATTCATGCGGGGGTTAAATAATTTAGACCATTTTAGAATAGTTTTAAGAAAAAAATTTTTTTTTGTCGTTTTTTCCTTCACAGATGTGATGAAAACCATTATGACTGTGTGCCACGAACGGTACAAGAGTTATGAACTCGTGTGAAGTAAAACCCGCGCCTTCGGCTTGGGCTTTACTTTCACACTTGATCACCGATTTATTATCGTGTGTTAGGTCAAATCTTGTAAGCCAATGATTCCGAACTGACGTCAGGAATTGCAAGGCACTTTAATGTGAGCAAGATTCATATAGACATGTAATGGTCACCTAAGCGTCTGTAAAGCGGCTTGGTTAGCCCGCAAGCCTACTATAGCGCGTAGTTTCGCCTTCGGCCGGTAGTCAGGCCGGATATTCGGTATCCGGCCAACTATTCGTTGCATCTCTGAGTTACTGAACTGACGTCGAAAATTGTAAGGCACTTTAATGTCAGCAAGATCCATATAGACATGTAATGGTCATCTGAGCGGCTGTAACTAATCACTCACTTTGTATGAGGGGTTAATTTTTTTTTAAATATTTTGATGTTGGTCCCATACTGAAAGTTCATCGTAATGGTTGGTAGACTTGGTAGTTAGCGGGAAGGAACGTCGTCCCCTTCCACCCTGTATATTATATATATCGTCGCCTGGTACCCACAACACGAGCCTTAATTGTGCTTACCGTGGGACTAGGTCGATTTGTGTAAGATGTCCCAAGATATTTATATTTATAATGGTCACCTGAGCGTCTGTAAGGCCGCCTGGTTAGCCCGCAAGCCTACTATAGCGCGCGGCTTCGCCTGCGCAACGACGCGCAGCAGCGACTCGCCATCGCATCGCCCCTCTAGCTCGATGTACTGGACGGACGCCTTTACGTCCACCTTGCGGACGGTAGTTAGGCATTTGCTGGGGATCTCTAATTCTTCTTCTGCAAGAGGAAAAATATTTTTTCTATTGCATATGCTCAGAAAGTGCCCCTTTTAAGGGTAAATTTATGCACAGAAATTGGAACTTTTCCGCACACGTATGTATAATAATATTTATAATATAACAGTATATTGAGCATCTAAGGAGGTAAGTACGGTATTATTAACAAGAATGTTAGAAGCCCGACGCCGTAGGTCGAGTTAGTATGCCTCTTACCGACCGTGATGATACAATGTTTTTCATCACAGTTGCGGATAAAATAATAAGTTATTTTCAGATAAATTAAAATGAACTTTAATTCCATATTTTGATACTTCTCTTGTATTAGGTTAGTATTGGTGTCCTTTTCGGTTTTATTAATATGTCTAGAAGGTGAAATTTTAATGGTTGGTTTCCAATTATGAGCATGTTCAGTATCGTGTTCTGAGCTAGGAAAAGGCAATAGAAATACTATTTTTCAAAAAAATAATCTATGGAGTGTCATTTGAAAGACCAGGGACCTGTTTCTCGAAAGCTTACAACTTGTAATACAAGTGAGAGTGTCTTTTAAACACTATTAATTAGATAAGGACTTCCGCTTGTATTACAAGTTACAAGCTTTCGAGAAATAGGCCACTATAGATTTTTTTTTCACGTGATACTAAAATTCTTCTTTTTTACCTGATTGTGAAACGATACCAAAATTTCACCTTGTATAAGACAAGGGGTCCATTTCTCAAAAGCTTGTAACTTGTGGGTCGAAATTCTTTTCGTTGTCTTATTTTGTGTCCCTAAAAAAAGTGACGCTTTGGTGATTTTTGCATGAGATGACGTTTTGTTTTCAATTTCTGATGTATGGATTAAAATCTAGCGTGAAAAAGAAATTCAAGTACACATGATTTTTTTTATTATACTGAGTCGAAACAGCAACTAAAAGACAGAGTGACAGAGTGGTATGAAACAAGACAACGAAAATAATTTTGACCCTTGTAATACAAGTGGAAGTCTCTTTTTAACACTATTAATTATATAAGGACTTCCGCTTGTATTAAAAGTTACAAGCTTTCGAGAAATGGGTCCCAGAAGGGACAATTAGCGGCTTGCTAAGTTAGACGTTTATGAATAAGGGGGTTCGTTCGGAAACCGAAGGCACGTGTTGTGTTGAAAATGTCGGAAAAAATCATACGTTTTTTTGGGGATTTAGGAAACTGTCGTTTTTTTCGTATTTTTCGGGTTTTTATAGAAATAATCACTGTCACTCCATGCATCTATTTCAATTGATTTTTCCTCGATGACATCGCATTTTTTTTATTTATTTGGGGCATCAACTAAAGCAGTACATAAGAAATTTACAAAAACTGAGTGTACAGTAAACAAAGCCAATAAAAGATGTCCACAAAAATACAATGAACATGCAATAACAAGATATAGCGTGCGCATTTATACTAACTAACATTATCAACATAAGTTTCAGTTATAAAGTTTGCATGTACATGAGTGTGTTTGTTGGTGTTGAGTAAGTGCATGAGTGAGTGGTTTATTGTGAGATTTTAAGATAAGTGAAAATTAGAGTTAATTACATTGGTTTGTTGAAAATTAAAGTGGACCCTTTCATTGATTTTATATTGATTTAAACTTTCACGATTATCACTCATATTTTAAAGACGGGTCTTAATCACGTAAACTTACGTTTAATTATATCCTGACGTTTCGGGCATGACGTAACACCCGTGGTCGCACATCGGAATTTTAATCAAATCAAAATACGGGGCAAGAAATCTCCCCCGCGTGGAATCCCGTGATTTAAAAATGTAAGCGTGTTGAAACATCCATTTCAAAGCCATTGGATGTAGAAGTGAATAATCAAGATCAAGTGCGGGTAGTTCGAAAAACCCGCGCAGCTCTAAGGTGTTGATACATTCTCTCGCCAGTCTGCCTGCGACCACGGGTGTAACGTCATGCCCGAAACGTCAGGCTATAATTAAACGTAAGTTTACGCGATTAAGACCCGTTTGTGTTTAAAATATTATTTCATTGGTTTTTCCCGAAAGAATCCGAAAAAAACGAGCCATTTGGAAATCGGGATTTTTCCAGAAATTTTCAACGCCAGGCACGTGTGACGTATGGGCGCGCGTAACAACCACACGCCTCCAGTTTCCGCACAGTTATGTTTACCCTCGGGCTCCGGCGGCGGCGGCGGCGCCGCGTCGCGCAGCTCGCCCTCCGCGTCCATGACTTCCGCCAGACGGTAGTCTTCGGGCTGCGAAGCAATTACATTGTGCATCAAGGGAGGTAAGTGAGCGTTTTCCAAATAGGAAGTGAACGCCTATTTATGTTCCTAACAAATTTAATATTGTATACCGATTTGTCATTACTCTTTACTGCTACATATGTATATATAAGAAACTTTTTGTATTTAAATTTTTAAAACAAATTCACTTTTGGCAACCACAATTTGTTAGAGTAACCCGTGGATAATGCTGTTGACTATACATAATGTAATCCGTAATTTATGTAATATTTAATAGCACCGAATATTGTATAGTTGTTTGTTATCCCTAAAATAAATAAAATAAAATAAAAAGCTAGATACGAATAGGGATGATGACTGTAGTTCAAATAAATTATTTAACATTATATGCAGGACATAATACACAAAGAAATGCTTACTAAGATGAAGATAGCACTAATTTTTGTACAGAACTTCTATTTAATAAAATGAAAGAACTTAAAAGAGTAGGTAATTTGGCAGTACTCAAACGTGACGTCACTTTTGAGTATTTCATATAAAATTCCATAGTGGTGATCGTTTTGACAGTTCGAAAAAAGATGCTGATTTGACTTGCCAGTCATCATGCCTATTAAATCTCGAAAATCCGATTCTTCCAGATCTGGACATGCTTGGGCTCATTCGAATCAGAATCAGGAGCCGATTCGATCCTGATAATAAAAAATAGTGTCCCAAAAAAAACGTCCACTACGTCACGATTTTTGTATGAACTTACTATGGCCGTGGCGTAACGGAAACTAAAATTTTGTATGGAAATTTTGGGACACGATTTTTTATTACTGGGATCGAATCGGCTCCTGATTCTAATTCGAATAAGCGCAAGCATGTCTAGATCTGGAAGAATCGGGTTTTCGAGATTTAATTTGGAAAACGCTCAAGTACGGAATTACTAACGAGATTGTAAGGGATTGCATATACCCGAGAAATTTGACCCGTGGTTACTAAGACCGAGTGACCGAGGGGTACAGGCATCAGCCGCGAAAGCTGAGTACGTGGGTTCGATCCCCACTTCGGACGTTAGGTGATCTTGGTCGTTTTTCTTTGGTATATGACATCTAATATTTATAATTTATATAGTATTAAGTAGTGAAAATTTAAAAGTACAAATCAAAATATTTTGTTAATTAATTTGTGTTTTCGCAATACGTTCGAGAGTGTTAGAATTTAATGACTCGAGTTAGTAATCCGCTTACCGACCGTTAAGCATACGATGTTTTCCATCACACTTGCCGACAAAAAAATAAGTTTTTAGACAAAATATTATTTAATGAATAATGACGTACTGACATTTCTATTACTCCCTAGGTAATTTCACTTTTCTATTACTCCCGCTAAGCACGCAAGCAATGGCGCGCTTAGACAGCAAGTGTGATAAAAATAATTTTATTTAACGTCGTCAGCTTGTCTCAGTCCACTGCTGGACAAAGGCCTCTCCTATTACCTATGCGTATAGCATTAGGAGGTAAATGCCCATAATCGCTACGCTGGGCAAGCGGGTTGGCGATTGCAGTAGTGTGTCGACTATGATGACACTGCTGCCCACCATCAATATTCAGTAAGCATGGTTTGTGACACTTCAATCCCTTAGTCGACTCTTACGACGCCCACGGGAAGAGTTGGGGTGGTGACAAATGTATTCTTACTGCCGTCACCACGCGGCAAAATAGAGAATTTATTTCATTTTTTTTTACAATTTGGAGAACAAGAATAAAATTAAACTGGAAACGGGAACCATAGGGACTCACAAACAGTTCCACGATAACGAAAACTTGAAAGAAGAAACTAGAAAACTTTTTATCGTAGTGTATTAAACCAACAAATAGTAAACAAAATTATAACATGGATATTTGTTATTATTTATGTTTTGTTAATATGTATTGTAGTCGCTCTTGAAGCAGCCGGATTGTTTAGTGACGTAAATGAACACCATCGGACTAATGATGAAAATATTCAAAACGGCGGAACTTTTTCTGTTATTTAGCATCTATCAGCATCTGATCCCATCTGTTTAGACTTGAGAACGATGCATTTTTGCAGCCTAAATAACCTGAAAATTGCCAAAAAGCCCAACTTGGGAGAAGCCTCATAAGACAATGGATCTCACCCATATGAGCTCCCCGTAGTCATCAGGTTTCGTTGACTTATATGAACACAGTTGGACTAATGATCGAAATTCAAAACAGCGGCTACTTTTTCTGATATTTAGTATCAATTAATGAATCACTTCATCTATCTGCTATCTATACTCCGAAGGAATGCGTATTGAAGCTGAAAATTGCTAAAGAACCGAATATTTGTGCAATTATTTTGTCGACTTCAGCGCAGTCGGACTAATGATCGAAATATTCAAAACGGCGGCCATTTTTCTAATATTTAGCGTATAATTCCATTTATCTACACATCAGATCGATGCATTTTTGCAGCTTAATTAACCTGACAACCACCAAAAAGCCCAACTTGGGAAAAGCCTCATAAAACAGCGGATCTCACCCGTATGACCTCCCCGTAGTCATCAGGTTTCGTTGATGAACACAGTTGGACTAATGATCGAAATATTCAAAACGGCGGCCACTTTTTTGTTATTAAGTGTCTATCAGCGAATCTTTCGGAGCGATGAAATTTTGCAGCCTAATAACATTCGCAGCCTCACAAAACAGCGGATCTCACCCGTATGACCTCCCCGTAGTCATCAGCGCGGGCGCGGTCCTCGTGGCACGGGAACATGGCGTGGTGGCGCTTGTTGCTCTTGAAGCAGCCGGACGGCCGCGCGTCGTGCCGGACCGGGATGTCGTGCCGGCCTGTCACTACCCACATTTACTCCTAAATTGTCCTTTTATCCTTTATCCTAAATTGTCTTTTTATCCTGGGATTTTCATTCTCATTTCGAAGCTGGTCTTGTTGACTTCTATGAACACGGTTGTACTAATGATCAAAAAATTCAAAGCGGCGGCCACTTTTTTTGATATTTGGTATCAATTAATGAATCATTTTATCTATTTAGTATCTATACTCCGAAGGAATGCGTATTGAAGCTGAAAATTGCTAAAGAACAGAATTTTTGTGCAATTATTTTGTTGACTTCAGCACAGTCGGACTAATGATCGAAATATTCAAAACGGCGGCCATTTTTCTAATATTTCTAATACACTTGAAAACGATGAATCCTTGCAGCTAATTAACCTGTAAACCACCAAAAAGCCCAACTTGATAGAAGCCTCATAAAACAGCGGATCTCACCCGTATGACCTCCCCGTAGTCATCAGCGCGGGCGCGGTCCTCGTGGCACGGGAACATGGCGTGGTGGCGCTTGTTGCTCTTGAAGCAGCCGGACGGCCGCGCGTCGTGCCGGACCGGGATGTCGTGCCGGCCTGTCACTACCCATATTTACACCTACTGGGATTTTATTCCCATTTCGAAGCTGGTTTTGTTGACTTGTATTAACACAGTTGAACTAATAATCGAAATTCAAAACAGCGGCTACTTTTTCTGATATTTAGTATCAATTCATCATCAGGGTATCTACATACAATGAAGTAAATAAACTTTGTAATCTTTGGGATTGTACTCAAGCAGAAACAAAAAAGCTACTCAAAATTACATTGAGACAGAATTAATATTAGATAAGATACTTTAGACTAATTATTGAGCATAGTAATAGTACTAGCTTAGTTTAAGTCACTTGCTACCTATTGTCAAGATTTCAATTTGTAAACAAATTCTGTTATTTAAGTTAGCACAGTCGGACTAATGATCGAAATATTAAAAACGGCGGCCATTGTTCTAATATTTAGCGTATAATTCCATCTATCTACACTTGAGAACAATGCATCCTTGCAGCTAATTAACCTGAAAATCGCCAATAAGCCCAACTTGGGAGAAACCTCATAAAACAGCGGATCTCACCCGTATGACCTCCCCGTAGTCATCAAGTTTCGTTGACTTATATGAACACAGTTGGACTAATGATCGAAATATCCAAAACGGCGGCCACTTTTTCTGGTCTATCAGCGAATCTTTCCATTTATGTACACTACGGAGCGATGAAATTTTGCAGCCTAATAACATTCGCAGCCTCATAAAACAGCAGATCTCACCCGTATGACCTCCCCGTAATCATCAGGTGTCGTTGACTTATATGAACACAGTTGGACTAATGATCGAAATATTCAAAACGGCGGCCACTTTTTCTGTTATTAAGTGTCTATCAGCGAATCTTTCGGAGCGATGAAATTTTGCAGCCTAATAACATTTGCATCACAAAACAGCGGATCTCACCCGTATGAGCTCCCCGTAGTCATCAGCGCGGGCGCGGTCCTCGTGGCACGGGAACATGGCGTGGTGGCGCTTGTTGCTCTTGAAGCAGCCGGACGGCCGCGCGTCGTGCCGGACCGGGATGTCGTGCCGGCCTGTCACTACCCACATTTACACCTAAATTGTCCTTTTATCCTTTATCCTAAATTGTCTTTTTATCCTGGGATTTTCATTCTCATTTCGAAGCTGGTCTTGTTGACTTTTATGAACACGGTTGTACTAATGATCAAAAAATTCAAAGCGGCGGCCACTTTTTTTGATATTTGGTATCAATTAATGAATCATTTTATCTATTTAGTATCTATACTCCGAAGGAATGCGTATTGAAGCTGAAAATTGCTAAAGAACAGAATTTTTGTGCAATTATTTTGTTGACTTCAGCACAGTCGGACTAATGATCGAAATATTCAAAACGGCGGCCCCATTTTTCTAATATTTAGCGTATAACTCCATCTATTCACACATCAGATCGATGCATTTTTGCAGCTTAATTAACCTGAAAATCGCCAAAAAGCCCAACTTGGGAGAAGCCTCATTAAACAGCGGATCTCACCCGTATGAGCTCCCCGTAGTCATCAGGTTTCGTTGACTTATATGAACACAGTTGGACTAATGATCGAAATATTCAAAACGGCGGCCACTTTTTCTGTTATTAAGTGTCTATCAGCGAATCTTTCGGAGCGATGAAATTTTGCAGCCTAATAACATTTGCATCACAAAACAGCGGATCTCACCCGTATGAGCTCCCCCGTAGTCATCAGCGCGGGCGCGGTCCTCGTGGCACGGGAACATGGCGTGGTGGCGCTTGTTGCTCTTGAAGCAGCCGGACGGCCGCGCGTCGTGCCGGACCGGGATGTCGTGCCGGCCTGTCACTACCCATATTTACACCTACTGGGATTTTACTCCCATTTCGAAGCTGGTTTTGTTGACTTGTATTAACAAAGTTGAACTAATGATCAGGTTTCTTTGATGAACACAGTTGGACTAATGATCAAAAAATTCAAAGCGGCGGCCACTTTTTTTGATATTTGGTATCAATTAATGAATCATTTTATCTATTTAGTATCTATACTCCGAAGGAATGCGTATTGAAGCTGAAAATTGCTAAAGAACAGAATTTTTTTGCAATTATTTTGTTGACTTCAGCACAGTCGGACTAATGATCGAAATATTCAAAACGGCGGCCATTTTTCTAATATTTCTAATACACTTGAAAACGATGAATCCTTGCAACCAATTAACCTGTAAACCACCAAAAAGCTTGGTAAAAGCCTCATAAAACAGCGGATCTCACCCGTATGAGCTCCCCGTAGTCATCAGCGCGGGCGCGGTCCTCGTGGCACGGGAACATGGCGTGGTGGCGCTTGTTGCTCTTGAAGCAGCCGGACGGCCGCGCGTCGTGCCGGACCGGGATGTCGTGACGGCCTGTCACTACCCACATTTCTAGTTCTCCGTCAGAGTCTGAGTCCGATGAGAGGCCGGGTACTTCTTCCCTGTGGAAGGTTCAAATTCATTTTTTTTTGTCATACATAGGTTAAGGTAAGGTGACATATGACCATACCTGGGATAACTCGGGGCATTTATACGAAAGTGATGTAGCAAAATATTTTATCGACTAAAAATATATCGATGTTATTGTGAATGACAACATCAAAATGTTATTCGGCATAAATAAATATTAGGTACTTACTCTTCAATTAAAATAAATAATAAATTTAAACGGGTAGTTACGCGTTTATTTTAAAATAGTTTTCAAAATATACAATTAATATTAAAATATCAATATTTAAATTGTCATTTTGATTAAAATGACATCTGCATACTTTTACTATCTGAAGAGGCCCGATATCAGATATGACATCGAACCTCTGTACTATAATCGAGAATCAACTTTTATTACAATAATATCGATATCTTTTTAATCGATATTAAATCCCTATAACTTGCCCCCAGTTATCCCAGGTATGCATATGACAACAATAATTAGTACAGCTATGATGTGCCTTTTGGCATACAAAATGTAAAAAAATAACAATAGCTCCTAAATACTTATTAGTATAATACCTATATTATATATATTTTAACAATATCGTTTTCATGCAAATTAACACTAAATTCCATATGAAAACAGGCAACATAAAATAATCCTAAATTATGAAGGTTTAGAATTTTAGAATAAGTTACTGTAGTCTAATCAGGGTTTTTGATTTTCTGCCGCTATGGGACGTTGAGATGGCAGCATCGTGGCGTTAGGTCCTACGAACTGTCAAAACATATACGTACGGTATGAATCATTCATGCCAGATTTGATGAATTTATATACTTGATAGAGTTGTTAGTCTTGGCTAGCTGTTGCATGAAGTCTGCCAGCTGCCATCATCTAGTCTCACTCAGCTGACACGAAAAAAGGTTATTGGCTACAGATAAACTTACTTCTGTGAGAATCAAGCATGCGAAAATTTTCGTTCGACTCGTGACATTTTCCGCAATGACTTTTCGTAGGATCGGACAAACGCCCGGCATTTTGAAAACATAACCCTGTTCCGTACAGTAGATACTTCCTTCTCTTATGATGATTAATTAAACAAATATTTTATAAGATTTTTTTAATAACACTATCACAAATTATCTATTTAGGATAGAATAACTATCGCGGTAACCGAAGAAAATATTATGCACTAAATAGATTATAACATAATCACCAAATTAAAAATTTAAAAAACCGACTTCAACCGGTTTCTCCAAGATTCCCGATTTGTTTCCATCATTGGTTTCCTCAAAACCTACTTTCTGAATGCAAATTCTTGTAAATGAATGAAAATTACCAAAAGCGCCATACATGTACCTATAACATTTGAAGAGATCCCTCGATTTCTCCAGGATCCCATCATCAGACCCCAACTTGGTGCCAATGGGACCATCTCGGGGTAATACACGTTCGATCACAAAAAGAAATTTTAGAATCGGTTCACTATTCTCGGAGATATCAGGTAACATACATACAACAAGTCAGTCGAATCGAGAACCTCCTCCTTTTTTTGAAGTCGGTTAAAAATTCAATGTCAACAATTGTAAATCATTTATTGGTCCATCATTCATTTATTAATTCACAATCATGGTGTGTACAAGTAAGAAGGAGGTTTGGATCTCTTAAATAGATACTTTTTAGTACAGATGGTTTTTTTAGGCTCTAGTGCGAGAATTGTGTCATTTTACGTCAGGTCCAAAACTTCGGAGGGCCATCTGCACTAAAAAGCGTCGTACGAGACACGTGTAAAAACGAAATTCGTAACTCGTGTCGATTTAAAACACTCCCTATCGGTCGTGTTCTCGGATCGGACTCGTTTCGGATTTCAAGTTTTTCGCACTTGTGTCGTAATGTACTATTGTGATAGTGTTATTAAAAAAAACCTTATTAATGTAAATCATTTTAAAATCATAAGATAAGGAAATCTCTACTGTACGGAACAGGGTTTTATTTTCAAAATGACGGGCGTTTGTCCGATCCTTGACTATAAATAGTTTCGATCGATCAGCAGTACGATGGGTCGGTAATATCAGGAGAATTGCCGATCTTATGCTACAAGTTGATTGGCTCAGAGCCGGGGTGCTGATTGTAAGTGGGCGATAGGGAACATACCCATACCACGTGACCCTTTTTAAGCGTTTTTTGACCCCCCCTTCTCCCTGGTGACCAAGCGTAGTATATGCCGAGACAGCTCCCCCCCCCCCTAGTTTTCACGTAGTATTTTTTGGTCTATGAAAAAGACTTTGACTTTGACTTTGATTTTGAATTGTAGTTTTGGTTTTAAAATTTGTAGTGATGGGAAAAATCCAATTTAATAGTACATTGTGCACCAAGGGAGGTAAGTACGGAATTACTAACGAGAGTGTTAGAAGCCCGACGCCATTAGGCGGAGGGCTTTTATCACTCGAGTTAGTATTCCGCTTACCGACCGTGATGCATACAATGTTTTTCATCACACTTGCCAACCAAAAAATAAGTTTTAAGACATAATATTATTAAATGACGTACTGACATTTCTATTACTCCGTAGGGAATTTCACTTTTCTATTACTCCCGCTACGCGCGTAAGCAATGGCGCGCTTAGACAGCAAGTGTGATGAAAATAACATTATTACAAAATAATCTCGAAATATACTAGTCACGTGACAAAATAACAGACCCCCCCTCCTGGTGACCAAGAGTGGTACTTTGACGGACCCCCTCCCCCCCCTAAACAGGTCACGTAGTATGGGTATGTTCCCTAACAGGCTGACGATGACTTACTTGACAGAGTTATTTGTCTTGGCTCGTTGTTGCATGAAGTCCTCCAGTTCGGCACCTTCGAGTCTCACTCGACGTCTCACTACCAGTTCTAGAGTACGATCTCCGCCATTTTCTATGAGGTCTCTGGCCAATGTTCCTGGGGATGATCTGTGAAGAGAGATGATTAGAGTTAGGAATTTTGGTGGCATTAGGTGAATAGAGAACGGTGGAGTCGTTGCAATTTTTTTTGATTGATTGAATAATTAATTCATCAAATAATAAATCGCTTGAACAGAGTCTCGCCCATTTTAAGTTTTAAATAATTTCCTTTAATTTTGGACTACTTGTGAAATTAAATTCAGTTGCATTTTTTATAATATTGCTTATAATTAATAAATGATATTTAGGGGCTTCGGGGAAACTGGAATCTTGAAAACGATATCAGTAGATTTTCTCAAATATTATCATTTATTATTGCAATTTAATATTTTTTTAGATACTCAAAAATAAAATACATTTTATTTCTTTAAATGCATTGAGGATCCAGCTTGAACTAAACATCATTTATTTTTTACTGTATAAATTAATCATTTATTCAAGTAAAGAATATTTGTAACATCCACTCCACTGCTCTGTTTTCACTACACATGTTAAAAAAATGTGTAGTGAAAAACAAAGTCTACGACGCTTCGACCCTTGATATAGAAACGTATTAACTTTTTCGTGTGCCCGAATAGTATTAATGAATTTCATGATACAAGTGTGGAAAGTAGGCTTTTTTTCAGAACGGGTGTCGGTGTCTATAGTATAAATTATAAAGTGTAAAGATAAAAACCTACATTTCAACAGGTGTATCGTACAACATTTTAGAATGCATTATGCGAGGAAAACCAGACTATTTCGGCAGCACCAACCAGATCGTACGGAAAAGTACTATGAAAATTCATTTTTGCACATGTGCGGAAAATAGCTTTTTGTGCATGTGTTTATCATTAAAAAGAGCGCTTTCTGAGCTATTTTTATTCTAATAGTTTTCTCGTACGCGGACCCACGTTACGCATTAGGAAGTAAATTCCCATAATCGCCACGCTGGGCAAGCGGGATGGCGATCGCAGTAGTGCACTATGATGGCGATGTTGCCCGTCATCAATCTTTGATAGCTTGGCACTTGGCAGTGTGGTGACGGTAAGAATACATTTGTCACCACCCAACTCTTCACGTGGGTGTCGTTAATGCATTCCCTGAGAAAGTCGTGTACGTAACGCCGTTCTTCGCGTACATCTAAGAAAGTTACGAATACAAGTTTTGGTGTATCTTAATTTTATAACTGGGTGTTTGTATTTATAGAGAATTCTAGCACTTTCCATATATTTCTAAGGTAGCTGGCATAGCCGTCACGTTCCCGACAAAGTAGACTTTTTCGTGGAATGCACCCATAGGTGTTGACTCGACTAAGGGATTGAAGTGTCACTGATCATGATCAATTTATCAAAGGTTCAAATCGGTTCAAAAGCACTAATCAATGGAAATTCCGAAATACCTGGCAGTGAGCACGATAGAGTTCTGCGGATTGGGAGCCCACTGCAGGAACAGGTCCCTGGCGAACCCACACTCCAGGTCCGGGAAGGAAGCTAGCACCACTTTGGGCCCCGGGGTCCGGGTCACCTCAGCGACGGAGTGACAGAGCTGGAGGTGACGGAGAAGGAATGGGTTGCTTCGGGCTCCTTCGAAGGCTCGAGTTAGCTTGTCGCTCATCCATTCTATCTGTGAACAATATTATAATACTTTAAATATTTATTTTATGTAATAGCATGCAATGTTTTCAAAAGTAAAAAAGCCTCGAAATATTTTTTTCCTAACTAGTGCGCAAAAATGAACTTTGCGCACGCTTCGCGCGCGGTAATCTCTCTTTTTGACGCACTTGTTATGAAAAAAATCGTCCCTGACATATGCAAAAATATGTACTATTCATACATTTTGGTCACAATTTAATTGAATGGCTCAACAAATTGAGGTAAATTAAAAAAATCTGTATAATCATAGAAGAGCTCATTTAGTAACCATTTTTTTAGTTTGTGGTTTTAAAACTGTGATGGTAGCTGCACTCCTTATAGATTCCGGTAAGCGATTAAAGCGATTGTACACAACAGACAGTCAGACGGTTGTAACAGACGGTCAAATCAAATCAAATATTTTTTATTGCATGGTTTTGGGTTTACAAAGATCTTACAAATGTTTCATGTTCTCCAAATCCTGCCTTACAAAGGCGTACAATATTTCTTTATACAATCTATGTTATCTTGCATTTACAATTTAACACATCTTAAATACAATTGAGCACCTTATAAAACTTAACATGTTCTTTAGGTTGACTAACTCTGCAAAAAGTCATTGATGCTATAAAAACACTGTTTGACTAGCCAATCAAACAACTTTTTTTTAAAAGGTAATATTGACAAACATTTAATTTCAACGGGAAGTTTATTAAATATTTTAACGCTCATACATATTACGCTTTTTGAAAGTAGTGCTGACTTAGAATTAGGGCGTATTACATCGTACATATATTTTGGGCGGACACTTTTCGAGGAATATTTTTTTATAGGAAACAAATCTGGATTACATTTAATGAATATGCATACTTCGTACATATATAAAGAGGGTAAAGTAAGTATTCTGTTATTAATGAAAAGAGGTCTACACGATTCCATCTGGTTAATACCGAAAACTGAACGAAGGCACTTTTTTTGTAGTCTAAATATTCGATCTTTGTTGCAGCAATTTCCCCACAAAATGATTCCATAGCGCAGGTTTGACATTATGTATGAGTGGAAGGCAAGTAGAGCTGTTTGCTTTGAAGAAACATTTCTTAGTCTTCGTAGGGGGTATGCGAATTTGACTAATTTTGCTATTAGGTATTCCGTGTGAAAATGCCAGTTAGTATGCGAATCAATATATATTCCTAGAAATTTAAACGAATTAATGTTTTCTAGCTCGCATCCCTTATAAAATACTTTGGGTTGTATTTTTTTTCCCTGTGGTGCATAAAATTCCATGAATTTAGTTTTTTGTAAATTAACTTGTAAATTGTTATCTTCCATCCATGAATTGACATTTTGAAATACAGTATTGATGTCAGCCTCATAATCTTGGGTCTTATCACTACGGATGATTATTGAACAGTCATCGGCAAAAAGCAGTATTTTATGTTTTGTAATATTAGGTAAATCGTTGATGTAAATTAGGAACAGTAACGGACCAAGAATGCTGCCTTGTGGTACTCCATATAAAGTTTTATTGTATTCGGATCTATAAATATTAAAAGTGTTACTACTTTTACAATACGATTGTATCTCCGTACATTGGTATCTATTGTCGAGATAGGATTTTAACCATGAATAACAGTTTCCTCGTATGCCGCAAGTATATAGTTTGTCCATAAGCCTCCTATGACACACTCGATCAAAGGCTTTGGACATATCCATAAAGATAGCGGATACAGGAATCCTGTCATTTCTACATTCAGCTATAGTCTTTATAAATTCATATACAGCTAGGGTGGTGGTTTTATTTGCTCGGAAGCCAAATTGAGTGTTGGTAAGTATATTATGCTTGTTTAAAAAAACAATCAACCTCTGGTACATAACTTTTTCAATAACTTTTGAGAAAACAGGAATAAGGGCAATTGGTCTATAATTATTTATGTCAGAAGATGTACCTTTTTTAAAAATCGGCTTAACAATCGATAATTTAAGTTTATCCGGAAAACATCCATCTCTAATGGATAAATTAATGATATGGTTTAGCGGATATACTAATAAGTCAGCGTTCTCCTTTATTATTGCAGTTGGAATATTGTCGTAACCTACAGAGTTAGTGTTATGTAATTGTTTGATGATTCTATAAACTTCAATTGGATCTGTTGGCTTGATATAGATGCTAGAGCATAGATTATTCCGTGAGTATTGATTCTCCTTGTGTATTACATTACTATTATTACTTATTTCGTTTGTAAATTTGTCATTAAATCCTGAGTAATTAAGTCCTGAGTAGTATACAGATCGTTGTGATTTCGCTAGTCTATGCGTATCCGCGACCAGTCTATTTTATAGTTCGTTGCTTCGGAGTGTTGAAGTGTAAACACTGCCACTTGGAATATGTACATGCATGGCAGGGGTAGGATCCCAAAACTACGAAAGAGTTCTCGTGCTGGAGCATCCGATGCGATGGCTTACCCGCCATGGCGCGAACGCCACGCTTTTGCATGGAAAATATGCGTTTCCAGTCAGACGCACGGGCCCATAGCTCCACACCATAGTTTAGGAGCGAGTGCACTGTTGCGAAATAGCATTCTCGCACCGCGCCTCTCCCGGCCGTGTGCGTCAGCCGTCTCAGCCCAAAGACGAATTTACCATTACCTTAATATCTGCTACTGTACCCTATAATTTTTCCTTTTCATTATTTTGACATAAAATGTTATTACTATTAGAATTATGTTAGTTTGACGGCGGCGTCATCATGTAGAATCTAAAATGTGAAAAATATCCAATAGTAATCAATGTACAAAAACAACAGCTGCATCTGACCTGGCCGATCAGGCGATCACGCCACTATGACGTCACGCCACCTGCACCCGCCCGGACCCTCTAAGTCCTATAAGTAACCTGACTGATGGTCGGTGGGGGCATTCTTGTCATCGAAATGGTCAGTTGCAGACGTAGTCTCATACGCTGTGTTATTTTAAGATTGATGTTTGAATATCGCGAATTGGTGAAGAATAAATCAGTGCTCAAATACGAAGTTGGTAATTGTCTCATTCATTGGACCCTAAACCCTACTCTTATTATAATAACAGAGGAGACGCCAATAAGCTTATAGATAATTACACATGTAATGTCTTGACGTAAGCTGTTTTTTACATGGTTGTTGTTGAATAAAGAACAAAGCACGCACGCCCCAGCCTCCCAGCTCATCGAAGTGGGACTCCCACGTCAGTGCGCTGTCCAGCTGGAAACCGAGAAGGCGCGCGCGAGCCACTTGCTGGATGGTGGCGTCGCCAGCGCACACCCTAATCGTTGGGCCTCTGTGACCGTTTCAGTTGAACACCATAAAGCTGGTTTTTAACCGACTTCAAAAAAGGAGGAGGTTCTCAATTCGACTGAATTTTTTTTTGTATGTATGTTACCCGATATCTCTGAGAATAGTGAACCGATTTTAAAATTTCTTTCTGTGATCACACGTGTATTACCCCGAGATGGTCCCGTTGGCACCAAGTTGCGGTCTGATGATGGAATCTTAAAGAAATCGAGGGATCTTTTCAATTGTTATAGGTACATATATGGCGCTTTTGGTAATTTTCATTCATTTACAAGAATTTGCATTCAGAAAGTAGGATTTGAGGAAACCAATGATGGAAACAAATCGGGAATCTTGGAAAAACCGGTTGAAGTCGGTTTTTTTAATTTGTAATTTGGTGATTATTTCTTTATTAAGTACTAACCCGTTAACATGGAACCAGTTGTGCAGTTGTTTCATTACGTTGTCGAGTGCCCCTTCTAAGTCCTGCTCAGTGGTCGTGCTGACTATCGAGTTGGGTTATAGTTTCTATCTTACCTGTGACTTGGCAAACTCCACCACATTGTAGCTAACGTTGGACAGCAACAGTAGAGTGTATGCCAGTAGTCCGGAGTCCTTGTTCCTCCACAGCTGGTCCAGCATGTGAGCCAGCTCCAGCACTGGGCCTGTGTCGGTGCACACTAGCACGCTGCCCCGGAGCTTAGTACTGTTGTCAGCACTATGGACTAAACGGATTCTCACCTGTGACTTGGCAAACTCCACCACATTGTAGCTAACGTTGGACAACAACAGAAGAGTGGTATCTAGTTAGCAGTTCTTATATGTTCTTTTAGAGACCGGATGTGTGTGGTTCTCACCTATGACTTGGCGAACTATATAAAACATCACATCATATTCTGCATCACTACATCATAAAACATTCTGCATCACAATATCAAATATGAAAGTAACAAGGAAGCAACTCGCCCAAAGTCAGTCTATGAGAGGTTGGTTTACCATATCTTTTGTATGTCTAAGGATGAATTTGTGAATCCAAGTGCAGTATATTATTTTGACAGCAATAGAAATATACAGTTGACAGGCCTGAAATGTTCCTTTACAGACAGGATCTGTCATCATTTTGACAGCGATAGAAGTGTGGTGTCTAATTAACACTCCTGAAATGTTTCTTTAGAGACGGGATGGGTTGTGGTTCCTATCTCACCTGTGATTGGGCAAACTCCACCACATTGTAGCTAGCGTTGGACAGCAACAGTAGAGTGTATGCCAGTAGTCCGGAGTCCTTGTTCCTCCACAGCTGGTCCAGCATGTGAGCCAGCTCCAGCACTGGGCCTGTGTCGGTGCACACTAGCACGCTGCCCCGGAGCTTAGTACTGTTGTCAGCACTATGGACTAAACGGATTCTCACCTGTGACTTGGCAAACTCCACCACATTGTAGCTAACGTTGGACAGCAACAGTAGTGTGTATTATTTATGTGTAAGGATTCATTTGGTGAATCCCAGTGCTGTAGTTATCATTTTGACACCAACAGAAGAGTGGTATCTAGTTACCAGTTCAATTATTTTCTTTTAGAAACCGGATGTGTGTGGTTCTCACCTGTGACTAGTCAAACTATATAAAACATCACATCATATTCTGCATTACTATATTATAAAACATTCTGCATCACAATATCAAATATGAAAGTAACAATGAAGCAACTCGCCCAAAGTCTGTCTATAAGAGGTTGGTTTGCCATATCTTTTGTATGTCTAAGGATGAATTTGTGAATCCCAGTGCAGTATATCATTTTGACAGCAATAGAAATATACAGTTGACAGGCCTGAAATGTTCCTTTAGAGACGGGATTCGTTATCATTTTGACAGCGATAGAAGTGTGGTGTCTCGTTAGCAGTCCTGAAATGTGTTTCTTTAGAGATGGGATACGTTGGGTTGTGATTCCTATCTTACCTGTCACTTGCTTGTCTATGAGTCTTGTGTAGTCTATGAGAGGTTTGTTTAGCATAGCTGTCATATTTATGTCTAAGGATTCATTTGGGGAATCCTAGTGCTGTAGTTATCATTTTAACATCAATAGAAGTGTGGTGTCTAGTTAACACTCCTGAAATGTTTCTTTAGAGACGGGATGAGTTGGTTTGTGGTTCGTATCCTACCTGTGACTTGTCTATGAGTCTTGTCTAAGCTATGAGAGGTTGGTTCATCATATCTTCCATATGTCTAAGGATGAATTTGGTGAATCCTAGTGCTGTAGTTATCATTTTAACATCCATAGCAGTGTGGTGTCTAGTTAACACTCCTGAAATGTTTCTTTAGAGACGGGATTGATTGGGTTGTGGTTCCTATCTCACCTGTGACTTGGCAAACTCCACCACATTGTAGCTAACGTTGGACAGCAACAGTAGAGTGTATGCCAGTAGTCCGGAGTCCTTGTTCCTCCACAGCTGGTCCAGCATGTGAGCCAGCTCCAGCACTGGGCCTGTGTCGGTGCACACTAGCACGCTGCCCCGGAGCTTAGTACTGTTGTCAGCACTATGGACTAAACGGATTCTCACCTGTGACTTGGCAAACTCCACCACATTGTAGCTAACGTTCGCTCTTTTTGAATGAATATTTCTTTATTCAGGCAATGGGTATTACAATATTATGAATATTTGTGTATATGCTAAAATGAAATGAGTATATGCTTTTTAAATACAATATGAAAACTTTTCCTCACTAGTGCGTAAGTGTATTCTCATAGTACCTACTTTTCTGCATAGTCTAAGCACTGTCGAAGTTATCTTTGTACGACCTGTGCACAAATCTAGAGAGGATTTTTGATTGTCAAGGATATTTTTTATGGTGAAATTTAGAGGTCTAGCCAAGTGCTGTAGTTATCAGTTTGAGAGCAAGTGTGGTGTTTAGTTAACATTCTTGAAATGTTTCTTTAGAGATGGGATAGGTTGGGTTGTGGTTCGTATCCAACCTGTGATTTGTCTATGAGTCTTGTCTAGTCTATGAGAGGTTGGTTCAGCATAATTATCTTCTATATGTCTAAGGATGAATTTGGTGAATCCTAGTGCTGTAGTTATCATTTTAACATCAATAGAAGTGTGGGGTCTAGTTAACACTCCTGAAATGTTTCTTTAGAGACGGGATCGGTTGTGGTTCCTATATTACCTGTGACTTGGCAAACTCCACCACATTGTAGCTAACGTTCGCTCTTTTTGAATGAATATTTCTTTATTCAGGCAATGGGTATTACAATATTAGGAATATTTGTGTATATGCTAAAATGAAATGAGTATATGCTTTTTAAATACAATATGAAAACTTTTCCTCACTAGTGCGTAAGTGTATTCTCATAGTACCTACTTTTCTGCATAGTCTAAGCACTGTCGAAGTTATCTTTGTACGACCTGTGCACAAATCAAGAGAGGTTTTGATTGTCAGGGATATTTTTTATGGTGAAATTTAGAGGTCTATCCAAGTGCTGTAGTTATCATTTTGAGAGCAAGTGTGATGTTTAGTTAACATTCTTGAAATGTTTCTTTAGAGACGGGATAGGTTGGGTTGTGGTTCGTATCCTACCTGTGACTTGTCTAGTCTATGAGAGGTTGGTTCAGCATATCTTCCATATGTCTAAGGATGAATTTAGTGAATCCTAGTGCTGTAGTTATCATTTTAAGATCAATAGAAGTGTGGTGTCTAGTTAACACTCCTGAAATGTTTCTTTAGAGACGGGATCGGTTGTGGTTCCTATCTTACCTGTGATTTGGCAAACTCCACCACATTGTAGCTAACGTTGGACAGCAACAGTAGAGTGTATGCCAGTAGTCCGGAGTCCTTGTTCCTCCACAGCTGGTCCAGCATGTGAGCCAGCTCCAGCACTGGGCCTGTGTCGGTGCACACTAGCACGCTGCCCCGGAGCTTAGTACTGTTGTCAGCACTATGGACTAAACGGATTCTCACCTGTGACTTGGCAAACTCCACCACATTGTAGCTAACGTTCGCTCTTTTTGAATGAATATTTCTTTATTCAGGCAATGGGTATTACAATATTATGAATATTTGTGTATATGCTAAAATGAAATGAGTATATGCTTTTTAAATACAATATGAAACTTTTCCTCACTAGTGCGTAAGTGTATTCTCATAGTACCTACTTTTCTGCATAGTCTAAGCACTGTCGAAGTTATCTTTGTACGACCTGTGCACCAATCTAGAGAGGATTTTTGATTGTCAAGGATATTTTTTATGGTGAAATTTTGAGGTCTACCCAAGTGCTGTAGTTATCATTTTGAGAGCAAGTGTGGTGTTTAGTTAACATTCTTGAAATGTTTCTTTAGAGACGGAATGGGTTGGTTTGTGGTTCGTATCGTTCGTATCGTTCGTTCGTACCCTACCTGTGACTTGTCTGAGTCTTGTCTAGTCTATGAGAGGTTGGTTCAGCATATCTTCCATATGTCTAAGGATGAATTTGGTGAATCCTAGTGCTGTAGTTATCATTTTAACATCAATAGAAGTGTGGTGTCTAGTTAACACTCCTGAAATGTTTCTTTAGAGACGGTATGGGTTGTGGTTCCTATCTTACCTGTGACTTGGCAAACTCCACCACATTGTAGCTAACGTTGGACAGCAACAGTAGAGTGTATGCCAGTAGTCCGGAGTCCTTGTTCCTCCACAGCTGGTCCAGCATGTGAGCCAGCTCCAGCACTGGGCCTGTGTCGGTGCACACTAGCACGCTGCCCCGGAGCTTAGTACTGTTGTCAGCACTATGGACTAAACGGATTCTCACCTGTGACTTGGCAAACTCCACCACATTGTAGCTAACGTTGGACAGCAACAGAAGAGTGGTATCTAGTTAGCAGTTCTTATATGTTCTTTTAGAGACCGGATGTGTGTGGTTCTCACCTATGACTTGGCGAACTATATAAAACATCACATCATATTCTGCATCACTACATCATTAAACATTCTGCATCACAATATCAAATATGAAAGTAACAATGAAGCAACTCGCCCAAAGTCAGTCTATGAGAGGTTGATTTACCATATCTTTTGTATGTCTAAGGATGAATTTGTGAATCCAAGTGCAGTATATTATTTTGACAGCAATAGAAATACATAGTTGGCAGGCCTGAAATGTTCCTTTAGAGACGGGATTCGTTACGATTTTGAAAGCAATAGAAGTGTGGTGTCTCGTTAGCAGTCCTGAAATATGTTTCTTTAGAGATGGGATACGTTGGGTTGTGATTCCTATCTTACCTGTGACTTGCTTGTCTATGAGTCTTGTGTAGTCTATGAGAGGTTTGTTTAGCATAGCTTTCATATTTATGTCTAAGGATTCATTTGGTGAATCCCAGTGCTGTAGTTATCATTTTAACATCAATAGAAGTGTGGTGTCTAATTAACACTCCTGAAATGTTTCTTTAGAGACGGGATGGGTTGGTTTGTGGGTACCCTACCTGTGACTTGTCTGAGTCTTGTCTAGTCTATGAGAGGTTGGTTCAGCATATCTTCCATATGTCTAAGGATGAATTTGTTGAATCCTAGTGCTCGTAATCATTTTAACATCAATAGAAGTGTGTCTAGTTAACACTCCTGAAATGTTTATTTAGAGTCGGGATGGGTTGTGGTTCCTATCTTACCTGTGACTTGGCAAACTCCACCACATTGTAGCTAACGTTGGACAGCAACAGTAGAGTGTATGCCAGTAGTCCGGAGTCCTTGTTCCTCCACAGCTGGTCCAGCATGTGAGCCAGCTCCAGCACTGGGCCTGTGTCGGTGCACACTAGCACGCTGCCCCGGAGCTTAGTACTGTTGTCAGCACTATGGACTAAACGGATTCTCACCTGTGACTTGGCAAACTCCACCACATTGTAGCTAACGTTGGACACCAACAGAAGAGTGGTATCTAGTTACCAGTTCTATTATTTTCTTTTAGAAACCGGATGTGTGTGGTTCTCACCTATGACTTGGCGAACTATATAAAACATCACATCATATTCTGCATCACTACATCATAAAACATTCTGCATCACATCAGATATGAATATGAAAGTAACAATGAAGCAACTCACCCAAAGTTAGTCTATGAAAGGTTGGTTTACCATATCTTTTGTATGTCTAAGGATGAATTTGTGAATCCAAGTGCAGTATATTATTTTGACAGCAATAGAAATATACAGTTGACAGGCCTAAGATGTTCCTTTAGAGACGGGATTCGTTATCATTTTGACAGCGATAGAAATGTGGTGTCTCGTTAGCAGTCCTGAAATGTGTTTCTTTAGAGATGGGATACGTTGGGTTGTGATTCCTATCTTACCTGTGACTTGCTTGTCTATGAGTCTTGTGTAGTCTATGAGAGGTTTGTTTAGCATAGCTTTCATATTTATGTCTAAGGATTCATTTGGTGAATCCCAGTGCTGTAGTTATCATTTTAACATCAATAGAAGTTTGGTGTCTAATTAACACTCCTGAAATGTTTCTTTAGAGACAGGATTGGTTGGGTTGTGGTTCCTATCTTACCTGTGACTTGGCAAACTCCACCACATTGTAGCTAGCGTTGGACAGCAACAGTAGAGTGTATGCCAGTAGTCCGGAGTCCTTGTTCCTCCACAGCTGGTCCAGCATGTGAGCCAGCTCCAGCACTGGGCCTGTGTCGGTGCACACTAGCACGCTGCCCCGGAGCTTAGTACTGTTGTCAGCACTATGGACTAAACGGATTCTCACCTGTGACTTGGCAAACTCCACCACATTGTAGCTAACGTTGGACACCAACAGAAGAGTGGTATCTAGTTAGCAGTTCTTATATGTTCTTTTAGAGACCGGATGTGTGTGGTTCTCACCTATGACTTGGCGAACTATATAAAACATCACATCATATTCTGTATCACTACATCATAAAACATTCTGCATCACAATATCAAATATGAAAGTAACAATGAAGCAACTCGCCCAAAGTCAGTCTATGAGAGGTTGGTTTACCATATCTTTTGTATGTCTAAGGATGAATTTGTGAATTCAAGTGCAGTATATTATTTTGACAGCAATAGAAATATATAGTTGGCAGGCCTGAAATGTTCCTTTAGAGACGGGATTCGTTATCATTTTGACAGCGATAGAAGTGTGGTGTCTCATTAGCAGTCATGAAATGTGTTTCTTTAGAGATGGGATACGTTGGGTTGTGATTCCTATCTTACCTGTGACTTGCTTGTCTATGAGTCTTGTGTAGTCTATGAGAGGTTTGTTCAGCATAGCTTCCATATTTATGTCTAATGATTCATTTGGGGAATCCCAGTGCTGTAGTTATCATTTTAACATCAATAGAAGTGTGGTGGCTAGTTAACATTCTTGAAAAGTTTCTATAGAGACGGGATGGGTTGGTTTGTGGTTCGTATCCTACCTGTGACTTGTCTGAGTCTTGTCTAGTCTATGAGGGGTTGGTTCAGCATATCTTTCATATGTCTAAGGATGAATTAGGTGAATCCTAGTGCTGTAGTTATCATTTTAACATCAATAGAAGTGTGTCTAGTTAACAGTCCTGAAATGTTTCTTTAGAGACGGGATTGGACTTGGTTGTGATTTCTATCTCACCTGTGACTTGGCAAACTCCACCACATTGTAGCTAACGTTGGACAGCAACAGTAGAGTGTATGCCAGTAGTCCGGAGTCCTTGTTCCTCCACAGCTGGTCCAGCATGTGAGCCAGCTCCAGCACTGGGCCTGTGTCGGTGCACACTAGCACGCTGCCCCGGAGCTTAGTACTGTTGTCAGCACTATGGACTAAACGGATTCTCACCTGTGACTTGGCAAACTCTTTTTAAATATGCAACGACACTGAAAACTTTTCCTCACTAGTGCGTAAATGTATTCTCATAGTACCTACTTTTCTGCATAGTCTGCGCATTGTCGAAGTAATCTTTGTACGACCTGTGCACAAATCAAGAGAAGATTTTTCGGTTACTTTTTGATTGTCAAGGATATTTTTATGGTGAAATTTAGAGGTCTATCCAAGTGCTGTAGTTCTCATTTTGAGAGCAATAGAAGTGTGGTGGCTAGTTAACATTCTTGAAAAGTTTCTATAGAGACGGTATGGGTCGATTTGTGGTTCGTACCCTACCTATGACTTGTCTATGAGTCTTGTCTAGTGTATGAGAGGCTGGTTCAGCATATCTTCCATAAGTCTTAGGAATTTGTTAAATCCCAGTGCTGTAGTTATCATTTTAATATCCATAGCAGTGTGGTGTCTAGTTAACACTACTGAAATGTTTCTTTAGAGACGGGATAGGTTGTGGTTCCTATCTCACCTGTGACTTGGCAAACTCCACCACATTGTAGCTAACGTTGGACAGCAACAGTAGAGTGTATGCCAGTAGTCCGGAGTCCTTGTTCCTCCACAGCTGGTCCAGCATGTGAGCCAGCTCCAGCACTGGGCCTGTGTCGGTGCACACTAGCACGCTGCCCCGGAGCTTAGTACTGTTGTCAGCACTATGGACTAAACGGATTCTCACCTGTGACTTGGCAAACTCTTTTTAAATATGCAACGACACTGAAAACTTTTCCTCACTAGTGCGTAAATGTATTCTCATAGTACCTACTTTTCTGCATAGTCTGCGCATTGTCGAAGTAATCTTTGTACGACCTGTGCACAAATCAAGAGAAGATTTTTCGGTTACTTTTTGATTGTCAAGGATATTTTTATGGTGAAATTTAGAGGTCTATCCAAGTGCTGTAGTTCTCATTTTGAGAGCAATAGAAGTGTGGTGGCTAGTTAACATTCTTGAAAAGTTTCTATAGAGACGGTATGGGTCGATTTGTGGTTCGTACCCTACCTATGACTTGTCTATGAGTCTTGTCTAGTGTATGAGAGGCTGGTTCAGCATATCTTCCATAAGTCTTAGGAATTTGTTAAATCCCAGTGCTGTAGTTATCATTTTAATATCCATAGCAGTGTGGTGTCTAGTTAACACTACTGAAATGTTTCTTTAGAGACGGGATAGGTTGTGGTTCCTATCTCACCTGTGACTTGGCAAACTCCACCACATTGTAGCTAACGTTGGACAGCAACAGTAGAGTGTATGCCAGTAGTCCGGAGTCCTTGTTCCTCCACAGCTGGTCCAGCATGTGAGCCAGCTCCAGCACTGGGCCTGTGTCGGTGCACACTAGCACGCTGCCCCGGAGCTTAGTACTGTTGTCAGCACTATGGACTAAACGGATTCTCACCTGTGACTTGGCAAACTCCACCACATTGTAGCTAACGTTGGACAGCAACAGTAGAGTGTATGCCAGTAGTCCGGAGTCCTTGTTCCTCCACAGCTGGTCCAGCATGTGAGCCAGCTCCAGCACTGGGCCTGTGTCGGTGCACACTAGCACGCTGCCCCGGAGCTTAGTACTGTTGTCAGCACTATGGACTAAACGGATTCTCACCTGTGACTTGGCAAACTCCACCACATTGTAGCTAACGTTGGACAGCAACAGTAGAGTGTATGCCAGTAGTCCGGAGTCCTTGTTCCTCCACAGCTGGTCCAGCATGTGAGCCAGCTCCAGCACTGGGCCTGTGTCGGTGCACACTAGCACGCTGCCCCGGAGCTTAGTACTGTTGTCAGCACTATGGACTAAACGGATTCTCACCTGTGACTTGGCAAACTCCACCACATTGTAGCTAACGTTGGACAGCAACAGTAGAGTGTATGCCAGTAGTCCGGAGTCCTTGTTCCTCCACAGCTGGTCCAGCATGTGAGCCAGCTCCAGCACTGGGCCTGTGTCGGTGCACACTAGCACGCTGCCCCGGAGCTTAGTACTGTTGTCAGCACTATGGACTAAACGGATTCTCACCTGTGACTTGGCAAACTCCACCACATTGTAGCTAACGTTGGACAGCAACAGTAGAGTGTATGCCAGTAGTCCGGAGTCCTTGTTCCTCCACAGCTGGTCCAGCATGTGAGCCAGCTCCAGCACTGGGCCTGTGTCGGTGCACACTAGCACGCTGCCCCGGAGCTTAGTACTGTTGTCAGCACTATGGACTAAACGGATTCTCACCTGTGACTTGGCAAACTCCACCACATTGTAGCTAACGTTGGACAGCAACAGTAGAGTGTATGCCAGTAGTCCGGAGTCCTTGTTCCTCCACAGCTGGTCTAGCATATGAGCGAGTTCCAGTACTCGGCCGGCTGTGTCGGTGCACACTAGGACGCTGCCACCTCCTCGGAGCGTGCTTAGTATTGTTGCTGGAAGATTATAGGATATAAATATAGCAACAGCTTTATATTTGGATGTAATTATGGAAAAAAGGAACCAATCCACCAGATTTTTCATTCTAATTAAGACCGTAAATCAAAACACAAGTCAATCTTTAAAATTACATTTAATTGGACTGGTTCCTTTTCGGATAACTACGACCATTTATGGGATGCGGTCAAGTTTGGGCCTCGGGGTCCGGGTGACCTCAGCAACGGAGTGGCAGAGTTGGAAGGTTGCTTCAAGGCAAGAGTAAACAAGTATCTCAGGGATAAGCGTTATTTCTGTAGTTATTTATCACAAATAATATATTTAAATTGTTCCTTGGTCATGGCTGGCTATGTATTTAAGTCCAATCTGGTACCCACATCATTACAAGCCTTAATTGAGCTTACCATGGGACTAGGTCGACTTGTATAAGATGTCCCAAGATATTTAATTATTTTATTTTAATATAAATATTTTTTTAATATCCTCTAGTACTGCTATCTGCCTGTGTAGGCATTTGGCTAGTGGTTAAGTGTTTGAGTAGGTCATGAGTGGTTTTGCCCATTGGCAAAACCATATATTATTATTTATTTAAATTAAATCTTGAGGGGCTATTCTTTTTAAGCGCTTGAAGGTGTTCGTTCGAATTCTTGTCTATTAGTTTGACGGCCAGTTCGTTAGGATGTTTATCCAGGCGTTGCGCATATGATCGCATTTTATTGGGTATGTTTTGTTTAACTGTTAGCAACTTCAGTTCCGGTGGAGCTGACAATTGGTTACATACCATGGTCCGTTTTAATATGAATTCGAATGTTTCCGTGAAAAGCGATAAAGGATTATGCAGTACTTTTGCAACAATAATTATACCACTTACTCATAAGCTTCTCATCTCTAAGCCTCCGTCTCGGCTGCACATAATCCGCATTCATAGCCCCCAGCAACAACAGAGACGGCCTCATGATCCTCTCGATCTCACAGCCGTTGAGATGCCGTTCCTTCTTGTGGTTGAAGTCCGGTGCATATACAATGTCCTCTTCGCCCGGGGCTGCGATGCGCCAGATTGTGCCACCGAGGGAATGCCCTGCTGGGAGGGGGGTGATGCGGAGGCCTAGACCTTTCCCTGGAAAATTTATGATGATTTTGTCAGTGTGGTATTAACAAAATTAAAAAGATTTGAGATTGACAAAGGAATTCAGTTACCAGAAGATTGTTTTGGGGGAAATCAGAAATCAGAATTTTTTATTTGTCAGAACACAGTTATAAAAGATCTTATAAAATAAAACGTCCTTGCGTTCAACATGCATGCATGTGTACAAATAGTTGATTAATTGTTCTAGAAAAAGTATTGATAGATGTCATAAAAGCAATAAAATAATAATAAAAATCAGTAATTAACATGTCAGTACATTTTTATAATTTAAATATTCCCTTACACTGTAAAAACAATTATCCATCAGCCAATTCGTCAATTTATGTTTAAAGATATTCCCCGATAATGCCCGCAAATTGTTTGGTAAATTATTAAAAATAGTTATACTGGCATTGAAAACATTTCTTTTGTATATGTCCTTGTGACTGGGTGGTTTGTACAGAAGGGACATAAGATGTGGTCTTGTCCGTCTCTCTATAACTTCACTCCGTAATTTGAAGTGTTCGGGATGTTCTTTGGGAGAGGGCATTGGAGTCAGTTTTGTTCATGATTGATTGCAATGGAGGAGGGGGGGTGCGAAAATATGTTAACTTTAGAACACAACAAGAAATCCAAAAACTACAAAAGATTTCTAAGGATCAAATTAATTCTCTTACAAAGACAAAAGAATATTTTGCTGGCTATGTGACTCAAACTCATATAATGGCGTCATTAAGAGGTTGTGCCATGAAAATATACTTCTGTACAAAAAACATCATCATCATCATCATCAGCCTATGATAGTCCACTGCTGGACGTAGGCCTCTCCTATTAACTATGCGTATAGACGCATTAGGAGGTAAATGCCCATAATCGCCACGCTGGGCAAGCGGATTGGCGATCGCAGTAATGTGTCCACTATGATGACGCTGCTGCCCATCATCAATCTTTAATAAAATATGGTCAGTGACACTTCAATCCCTTAGTCGACTCTTACGACACCCGCAGGAGGAGTTGGGGTGGTGACAAATGTATTCTTTCTGCCGTCACCACACGGCCAGAACAAAATACATACATTTCATATACTAGGTAATCATTGATTTTTGTTTTGCGTAAAATAACTGTTGCAACTTAACTCTTATTTCTTTATTTATAACCTAGCAGTATGTTTGGTAATACTGTCTCTTTTTTTTATTACAATATGTGGACTGGTCAGCCGTAAGAGTCTACAAAGGGATTGAAGTGTCACTGGCCATTATTTAATAAAAGATTGATGATGGGCAGCAGCGTCATCATAGTGGACACATTACTGCGATCGTCAATCCGCTTGCCCAGCGTGGCAATTATGGGCATTTACCTCCTAATGCGTTTAATACGCTTAATAGGAGAGGCCTACGTCCAGCAGTTGACTATCATAGGCTGATGATGTGATGTGATGTGGACTAGAATATCTAAAACTGTACTAACCTTTCATATCAACACTCTGATTATACTTCAATTGCACAATACTATCAAACGCAGCATCCACATCATCCAGTGTGAACAGATCGAACTCCGACACATTCTTGTGCGCCTGGTACAAATCGTACATGAACATTTGGCCCATCTTGTAGACTGGCAGCGTGGCATAGATGGGGCAGTTGAGACCGAGCTTGCCGACGGCGTATGGGAGGGCACCGAGATGCAACGGGTCTGAATGGGACAGAAGGACTGCGTCTATGCTGTTTACATGTCTGAAATTAAAAATAAAGAATACTTTTTTATCCTCGTGCCACCCAGACAATAAAAATAAATAGTATATTTTGAATTCATAGTGTAGGAGATATATTATAATAGAATTTCTTTTGTTTGATGAGACCTTTTAATAGGCCTCTGGGCAGCAGGAGATTATACATATTTTATATTATACATTATAAAAAGTTTGTTTTGTCTTTAAACAAACACAAAATGCTATAGTAGAATCACAAACTTAGCTTTTCAATACAGCTTAATTCTTGCCGAAATAAAATTAAAAATGTTAATTTCAATCTTTGCATTTTGAGAATATTAGAGTTGAAAACTGGCATTCTGTTACTTCAATTTGTATAATTGCTAAATAAGGTAAACTTATTGAAATATACACAGACAGTACAGTTAAATGCAAAATAAGGTGTATATAAAAATGGTCAAAAATATGTTCCAGTGCACTTTAATTCTGCGCAAGAAAAATATTAACGGCTTTTTTGGAATAGATTCTGACTAATGTATTTGAAAACAAAATAATTTCGCTGTTATTGGTTCGAACAAAACATAACCTCAAACTTACCTTTTGAGCTCCTTTATAAATTCCATATCGAACTTCTCGTCCCATCCACAGTCCAAGAGGAACTTGAACTCGTCCACTTGCAGCACGTAGCATGGCGGAGTCTCATCGCCAGCCCCCGACAAGCAGTGAAGCTTGATAATCGAAGTCATTACGCCGGCAGATTAGACCACTATTAACTTTTACACTTTTGTCATAATTCCACCGCACAAATACAAACAAACAAGTTAATGCGTTCTTACAGTTTTGTCATTCGAGTCTAATGTTATTTTATTTACGCTAAAAACAGTATTTAACGAAACAAAACTCCAAACAGTGCAAGTTTTGAGAATTTTTTTAATGTCAAAGAGAGTAAAGAAACGTCACTAATGGCTTTGGCGTTTGCGCATTATGCCAAAAATAAAAACGGAACGTCAGAGTTAAAAAAAAATGAAAAAATATAAAGAATCGTAAAGCGATATTATTTCAAATTATCCTGTGAACAAATAATGAACAATCCGTGGGGCGCGATTTATCTGAAAGAAACAACACATATCTCATCGGTTTAGTCTGAGAAAGTGGGCAGCACAAATGCTGCTGATTGTAAAATGTATGCAAATTCAGATTTGCCTCATTTTAACTGGAAACTGGAATAATATGTTTACTAAGATACTAATTAGGTGAATTGGTGAGGTATTGAGCTCTTACTTAAAATCTGATTACTTGTCTGGTTTACACTCCGCATCCTCTTTATTCCCTGGCTCTTCAGCACATTTAGTTTCATCGACAACCTCAGGGGATACAGTGTTTTTTGTGTCGTCTATTGTCTTCACGCTAACATTTGCTGGTTCTGCCATCTCCTTTAGTTCTTGGCCCTGTTCGATATCTGGGCGAGCTTTTAACAGAAGGAATTAAGGTACATTTATGAATAGCTTAAGTAAATTATTTGTCTTACGCCGCGTTTCCACTTAGTGTCCTGAGCGAGCATTCGTTCGTTCTTGGGCAGATGAAAACAGAATTTCACGTAGCAAAATGTTCGTTCGTCAGCGAATGAACAAGTGAATGGTCGCTCACGAGTCTCACGGCGCGGCATTAGATTCATTTTTAACACAGAAAAAGGTATTTGATGCTGTTTTTAAATATAATTGGGATGTAACTCACCATTCTTAGCCATTAGAATTGCGAATTTTTCTTCTATTCGCGCAGCTGTAACATATTTAAAACTTAACTATAACCACCTATAGAATAATCTCTGCTGTAACATTACACACCGCGAATTCGAGCCTGGCGGTGTGTAATGTGCACTGCAGATATTAACACAGCACTGTGTGGTGTGTGGTACTTGGCGGGGTGCTTGGGGGGCACTGCAGATGCAGATATTAGCACAGACCAACACAGGAAGTGTTCACCCACAGGTACTAATCCTAAACTTGGCGTTTGGGTTAGTAAGAATCTGATCAATTCGAAAAAAAGAGCCCAGTAGTAAACTAGGTGAACGTGAATACATTAGTAATAGTGGTTAACGGGAGAATGATATCAGGGTCGCGTTTTATAAATTACAATTTACAATTTCGCTGTTTGCCTCTCTTTTTAGCCAATATGTGCGTGCGTTAGAGAGGCAAACAGCGAAATTGTAAATTGTAACTTTATAAAACGCGACCCTGTATAATTTCAGCCATAAGACGTCCAGTACTGTACATAGGTCTCCCTTTTGGACCTCGATATACACCGGTTGGAAGCAACCTGCATCCAGCGTCTCCCGACGATCTTCATAAGGTCGTCTGTCCATCTCATCGGTGGACATCCTACGCTGCGTTTGCCAAATACATTATTTGATTGTACTGTTTTTCGCAAAATTATTTTCTACTTTTCTACTTACTCCCCATATCCATGGATGCAGAATCGGCTTAAAGGCCCGGCCACGACATTGGTCTAAGGCGACCAGCGGCGTGCGAATCCATGAGTTGGAGCGGGATGCCGATATGCGTAGTCGCGCGTATGGTTTTCCGCTAAGCCAGTCGCCTTAGACCAATGTCGTGGCCGCGGCATAAGCTGGGCGAAAAACGCTTTATGTCGACGGCATAAAAGTGAATAAGACGTCGACCAGCACGGATCGGCATCGGATTTTTGACTCTTAGGCACTAGTCTCACCGCGAGCTACTAAGCTATGAACTATCGGCTATAAACACGAACAAAAGATACGCACTGCCGTGTAAATAAAAGAGACACAGCGATACTCGCTCAGCTATCGGCTATCAAAGCCGGGCGAGTATCGCCGTGTCTCGTTTATTTACACGGGAGTGCGTATCTTTTGTTTGTGTTTATAGCCGATAGTTCATAGCTTAGTAGCTCGCGGTGAGACCAGTGCCTTATGTAGTCCACTAGGTTTATTTCGACCAGCTTAAACTGATTCCACGTCCATTGGTTTGAACAGACCCTTAATGTACATAATAAAACATTACCGTTATTAAAAAGAATGAAAAAACAATTTTACCGTTGATTTTGTTCACGATCAGATTCAGAATGAGGAGGCCTATGAATAAAAAGAGGCTCAGGAAGCAATACACCCACCACGGAGGCTCTTCCATTTGGTTAACTGAAATTAAAGTGAAAAAAAAAGGAAATATGGAAAAACTCCGGCAAGTCAAAGTCACCTAGTCCCTGTGAATCCTGAGTAATTGAGTATGTGCCTTTCGAAGAACAACGCGTGCTCTCGGATAGTAAGGTCAAAACACCATAGTAGTTACTAGGGATGTAACCACGGAGTAAATGGAGATGGCAAGTAGGCGTTCCCGTGTCGCCGATACTATGATGCGGAGTTCATACTTCACGCGCACTTATGATTAGTACGTGATTGGCCGTGTCCGTGTCAGAAATTGAACGTTCGAATCGCGAATAAAAAATCGGTTATTAAATAAACAATGCCGTATTGTGCTGTACTGAGCTGCAGGAATAACAGCAACAAAAAAAAATTTCACATCGAGGTATTTCCTACCACCGGTAAGTATTATTTTGTATTTTAATTCAATAAATACAAAAACATGTTGCTTCGTCTATTATTTACGTACGTTTGTTATTCAAATTCAATTTTATTTCTCAGAGAATAGAGTTCATAATCTTTTGTTAAGATTGTATACATTTCTCTAGAACATTCGCTACTCTAAATGTCAAACAAGGTTCGCTACTCACAGGCTGTCCAAAGTCGATATTTATATCGATAATGTTAATGTTATGAATGTTATGATATATCAGCGTTCGATATTTAATTTTTAGTAGGGAATGTAATCAAGTAAAAAATGTATAGTTATAACTATACATTATGTATAGTTATAACTTATAACTTACTAACCGATGTGCATTCTATACTTTACATACCTATATATTTTCTACATTTTCAGATTCCCAAAAGATGCTGAAATTAAAAATAAATGGATCGAAGCTACTGGACAAGTCAATTGGTTTCCGCAAAAAATAGTACAAATTCAGTACTAAATAATGCAATATGAATCGATCGAATTCAAAACCTGGTTCTAAATTGTTTTATCGTTATGTACTTGTTGAAATGTTAAACAAGAATAATTATTACCTAAAAGTTTTATTAAATTTACCATCTGGTCACCTGTTTTTTGTTTGATTACTACTGCTATTTACTATTTATATTAATTGCTACTACTATTTATATTGATTGTATGTGCTGCTTGTAAGTACGGACGGGACGGTAATCGCTTACGATCAAGTGATACGTCTGCTCGTTTGCCTCCAATTACATAAAAAAGAGTTAACAGAACTGCAAGTTACGAAGTAGTTCCACTTAAGCCTTTCCTGGTCTTCATCCTTAGGTCCACTTGTCCAAAATAGCAGTTTCCGCGAGAAAATGCTCCAGTTAGGTACTGAAGGAAACCCTCAAATCTCCATCAATGTGCCATTCAAATTTGAGGAGTTCCCTCAGTTCGTCATGTATTCCATCATTAGATCAGATTAAAATGAGAGGAGACTGCAGTGGAGGTTTATTCTTAAAAATAAATGAAGAATATTTTCAAATTGGTTGACAGAACTGCGAATAATAGAGCACTTCCTCTTATGCCATCTCTGGTTTTCCACTACCAGGTCCACTTGTCCTAAATTGTGGCTTTCTCATGGAACTACTCAAGGTTCTTAAAAAAACACAGAAATCACCATACAAGTGCGTTTCGAAATTGAGGAGTTCCCTCAATTCCGCAAGGATCCCATCATTAGATCAGAACCAAAATCCAATAGGACCACCTCGCGAGTATACACTTTTGAACAAAGGACACATTGAACGGGTAATCGCGTAATACACATACAACAAAAAAACTAACAGACGAATTGAGAACCTCTTTATGAAGTCGGTTGACAAAGTTTTACTTTATTATTATTTGCTAGTCAGTAGAAACCGTTAAAAAATCGAACAGCCAATCAAAATTTTCAAATTTCCCGCCTTTAACGCTAATGAAATATCAATACTATTTAAACATCGATAATGTATACGTATTGCCCTATGGAAAACAACAAAAAGTCGTAACAAGATAAGGATATACAGTCACTTACGACTTTTTGTGTTTTGGGGTCGTCCAGTCCATGTAGTCCTATTCTTATTTGTCGGCTACTCACAGGCGAGTAGAGATCTCGTATCACCAGTGTAACGTGACCTAGGATTCGTAATTATTTCTGCGTAATCGTAGATGTTAGATAAATTGGTTTTTTAGCCCATTACTCGCTCATTTTAATACAGTAGCGCCACCTTGTTTGGAGTAGCTGTATTACGTAGCTGTATTAGAAGACTTTGTGAGAGAAAGAAAAAGACGCAAGATGCATAACTTGAACATTCTAATTTAGACCCTGACTAAAACAATATACAGATGAATTTCATTGTGGGAATGATAACTGGTTGTTACCTTATGGGTATGGAAAACTGCTACCAATTAAAAACATTTTGTAATTGTATGCATGTATCTACGTAAAATGGGATTGTGTGAGTTTGACGACACCGGTTTTCATACTAAAAAGCTAGCATTTCACATCCACTAGTTTATTAATTCGTGGATGTAACGGATGTGTTTTAACGGAAGCGGAAGCAGAAGTTTTGAATTTAGTTTAACAAAAGCAGAAGCGGAAGCGGAACCGAAAACAGAATCGGAACCAGAAGCGGAGCTCGAGTGAGAGCTAAGTAGACGAGACGTTAAGGGCAGGTAGAGAGCTGGCAAGCAGAGAAATGAGCGAATGACAGGTATAAACCTGTTTGTTTTGGATGTACACCGTTCATGTTCCACCGTTGCGCTAGGCTCCGACATCCGCTATGACTTATGCTCGATATTTGCAGGTTAAAGCTACGTTCACATTTGTCTGTCGTGTCGTGTTATGATGCTTTCTGTCGTGATGGCTACCGTTCATACTTATATGACGTGTTATGACGCATTCTGACGCAATTTTATATCAGTTCGTTCTCAGTACTCGGATAGCTCGCACGTTCGCAATGTTTTTTCAAGAATCATCCGATTCAGATTCCGATTTTGAAGATGAATTGCATTTATTGGCGCTGGCTACGCTTCTTACAAAAGTAAGAAAGAGAAGAAGGTACTGGATTTCATTGCGTTCACATAGGCATTTCGCAATTTAGTCCACTCATCTTTACATTTGTCCGCTGAAACAAAAAAAAAACGTATGCTTTATTTTACAGATTTTTAGCAACTGGAAACTCATTCCGGTCAATGGCGTTCAGTTTTCGCATGGGTGTTTCTACAGTAAAAATCATAGTCGAAGAAGTATGTACCGCAATATGGAAAAATTTATCACCTATTGTAATGCCCAAACCTACAGAACAAATATGGAAAGAGATTGCAACAGGATTCGAAAAAATATGGCAGTTTCCTAATTGTCTTGGATCACTGGACGGAAAGCACGTTACTATAATATGCCCAATAAATGCCGGCTCAACTTATTTTAACTATAAAAATGAGCATTCTATTGTGTTACTAGCACTTGTCGACGCCCATTACAGATTTATTATGGTGGACGTAGGGGCGTATGGGAGAAATAGTGATGGTGGTATATACCAGGAGTCATTAATGGGGAAAATGTTTGAAACTAATGGGTTGAACGTACCACCGAATCAACCGTTAAATAGAAATACTGAACCCTTGCCATACACTATTGTGGCAGATGCGGCATTTCCATTGAAACCTTATTTGCTAAAACCGTACAGTAAAGTGAAATTAGTTAACAACGATCCGAACAAAATTTTTAATTACCGTTTATCGCGTGCTCGCCGCACAGTGGAAAATGCATTCGGAATACTACGAGCGAGATTTAGAGTGTTTCAAGGACCTTTACAAGTACAACCTTACATGGCGGACAAGATTGTACTTGCAGCTTGCTGCCTCCATAATCTATTAATTCGTGACAGGCAAGAAAATGAAGAAATATTGACGGACGAAATTAATTGCAACAGTACATGCTTCAGGAATATCCGCCCTTCATATAGGAATCCGTCCCAAGACGCCGTCCAAGTTCGCGAAGCATATAAAAACTATTTCATGAGTGCAGAGGGACAAGTTCCATGGCAAATCCAAGCTATTAGACAAGGTAGAACTGGGTATAATTAAATAAAAACACGTTACTTACCAGGTTGTTTTATTTTTTCGCCTATCTCCTCCCAGATAGCTGTTCTTATAGCTTGATCCTTATATTCTTTACATTTTGGATTATAAATGGCTTCGTAATGCCGTACGTATTCAACGAGCAGTTCGTCATCCATCTTTGCACTTGCAGCTCTGACACGTCACGACACGACACTGGCGCGTTCACATTGCTGTGCCGTGTCGCTTCCCCGCCCCCCCGTACCTCACCCGGTCTGACGCGGACCGGGATCGTATGTGACGCGACACAACACACGCCGTCACAACACATCGCATCAGATAAATGTGAATACACCGATATTAAATAGTTGAAACCGATACCGTTCTGATGCGTCACAACACAACACAACAGACAAATATAAACGCGGCTTAAGAAGTTCGCGGTAAGGCCGCAGAAGCAAACGTAAATGATGTGCTGCGAAATATGTCGTATGCATGTCGTATGCGTTCATTGTGTGGTAATACTAATGCCATCTATACCTCTCTGCAATGTGATCATTCGATTTAAAGTGTTTCTGCAAAACATGACTTACGCCAAGTGTATTTCTGACCAAAATTTATTATTCTACCAGATGAGGGTAAGTACAATTGGAGGAAAGAAGTAGGTGGATAGAAAGTAAATCAGCGTCACTATCGCGGCGGTATCTCATGATAAGTACAAAGGTCTATTATAGTAGGTACTTAACTAGCTAAGTAAAGTCCATTTCAAATACGAAGGCCCGATGCAGCTCGAAACTTTTGTCATTTAATTGGTCCCCTACAAATTGGGTAGTCTCGTACACCGATGTATGCAAAAAATATGACGCCACAAAAGGGTCTGACCAAGTATCTTTTGTTATCACTGATCCTATTGTTGGCGCCTAATGACTTTATCAAGTGGAATCGGGCCTTCGTATTTGAAATGGATACCTTCCAATCACGATGATTCAAGAAGGAATAGTAAAATTGATTATTATTATTCTTCAGATAACTTGTCTGACACGCAACACCATGTACCTATAGTTGGATCTCGAGACGTATCAAGACTGAGATGTTTCGCAAATCAATATTTTTCTTTCTTTTCAAGTTATACCTACTTAGTTATTATTATTCTAGTTATCCCATAAGAAGCTTAATATATGTAAATACAACTCTTTGCTACTGTCAGTGTCAAAAAGTTAGGTATATATGTAGTTTGGTATATAGGAAAATAGAAACGAGGTCAGAATACTCTTATAAAAGAGGTTCTGCTAACTGTGTTTAATCGTTTGTCGTTGTTGCCGTCCTTGAAGGATTTAGTACTAAATCCTTCAAGTTGCCGTCAGGTTCTAATAAGTAGGTATTTCAGTGTGAAAGTGATGCGTAGCACGATAAATAGATAAAACGTTACCATCATAAGCCTAGAAGTAATTTTGCAGCAGTTTTCATAGTTTAAGTACTAGCAACTAAAATTTAATATCTTAGCAGACTGCAAGCATTGCATAATAATGAGATTGTATGCGCGCTCGGTAACTCGAAAACAACAGTATTGTTTTACACACTTCACGTAAGATTCTGAGGCGATACTTACTGTTTGCGTTTATACAGGGTGCTCATGAGTAATCCGATAGACTTTACCAATGCATTTTTGATGTCGAAATAAGTAAAAAATGTTACATGACATAATTATGTCTACAATACGCCCTTCAAATTTGTCGGGCTACTCTTTATCCACCCTGTATAGATTTCGCCTGTTTCACATAATAACCGGATAAAGAAATAAAATCATTAGATTCATTAGATAGGTACTATCCCTTTCCCTAGGCATTTAAAAGAAAAGGACAAAAAATTTCGAAATCGTGATCATGTTATAATAGAGAGTTTTTCAGCCGAGTACCGTGGTTACGCCACGAATCTTGCTAAGTGGCCTAAGTAAGGTATCAGATTCAAAAGCTTGTACAATATAACACTATTGTCTACAATACTACTTTGTCTACGAGTCCATAAAAATAAGTAAACAAATCTAAATAATGAAATAAATACGCCAAAACGAAGTTCAGATCCTGAGTTGGCCGCTCGTTGATGTCTTTTTTGCTGGCACGCGATTGGTCAAATTCACTATTAGTACCTACGGTCAAATCGTACATTAAACTCGCAAAACATGTAGTAAAGCTGCATTTTTGGTATGTTATTTAGACACCATAGGGAAATATAAAACCACATTTTGCAACCAAAAAAAAGTTGTGCTAGCTGCGTTATACGTGAAAAACTGCGAAATTTACTGTCTATTTTTAGTTTCTGATTTTTATAAAAAAAGCCTTACGTTTTTTGACAATATGCTACAGGTAACGTTTAAAGATGAAGGAATTTGTAACAAGATGAGATAACATACATTACCGTAGGTCTTATAGTTTCAGAGATTCGAGACTTCAAATAGTACCCTGTTTTATAAACTAGATAAAATGTTGAGTTTTGCTAACGTTTTTGGTTTAATATCGCCTTACCTAATTATGCTACGAAAAACATGAAATAATTATCTTATAGCGCAATTAATATTCTTTCATTTAAGGGTAAAATCAGGTCAGTAATCTTTGTAATTGAAACTAAAAACGAGAAATTCAAAAAGCAGGAGGTCCGCTATCTAAGTTTTTCATACAAATGGCAAGTCGTGTTGCAAAGCTGCAATTTTTGTATATTATATAGGCTCTATAGGGATGTACGAAAATGCATATTACAAGAAAAAAAAAAGGATTTAGGTATAGCACGCAAAAAACTGAAAAAAAATCGGACTTTTTTTAGTTTTTGATGTTTAACTAAAAAACTGTAACTTTTTGATACTAATTGCTATAAAACTATGAAAGAATATTAAATTTGAAAGGATTTGAGCTACCTTGCATTACCCTAAATTATATAGATTTAGAGATACGACATTTCAAAATGTGCCCTTCATTAAGTTAAGAAAATAAATGCATGTTTTGAAGCCTCGTATACCCCCAACTATAAGACTTAAAGTAATTGTTATCGGCTCAATTTGTTCCAAATTTAATATAGTTATTATCTACAATTACTTTTTTTTCTTAGCGCGAACGTTTTGCCAATATTTAGTGAATAGCTTTAACGTAACCTAAAATTTGTTTATGTTTTGATAAAAGGGCACTTTATGAAATGTCGTGTCTCAAAATATGTATAACTTACGGAGATGCAACGTAACTCAAATCCTTTCAAATTTAATGTTCTTTTTTAGTTTTATAGCAATCAGTATTAAAAAGATAATAGATTTTTAGTTAAACGTCAAAAACTAAAAAAAGTGCGATTTTTTTTCCGTTTTTTACGTCCTATGCCCAAATTATTTTTTGTTTTTCTTTTAATATGCATTTTTGTGTATATCTATAAGGCCTTTATAATATACCAAAATTGCAGCTTTGCAACTCGACTTGCGATTTGTATGAAAAAACTTAGATAGCGGGCCTCCTGCCTTTGGAATTTCGGGGTTATACTTTCAACTACAAAGTTCACGGACCTAATTTTACACTTAAAATTGTAGAGTATTAAGTGCGCTATAAGGTCATTATTGCACGTTTTTCGTAGCATAAATAGGTGAGGCGATATTAAGTCGAAAACGTTAGCAAAACACAAAATTTTATCTAGTTTCTAAAGGGGTACTTTTTAAAGTCTCGAATCTCTGAAACTATAAGACCTACGGTAATGCATGTTAGCTCAACTTGTTGGAAATTTATTAGTCTTTAAACGTTTATTTACATATGATATCAAAAACCTTAGGTTTTTTAAATAAAAATCAGAAACTAAAAAATGGCCGTAAATTTCGCAGTTTTTCACGTACTACCCAGCTAGCACAACTTTTTTTTTGCTTGCAAAATATGGTTTTATACTGTCCTATGGTGTCTAAACAACATACCAAAAATGTACTGAAAATGCCTTTACTTTCATATAAAAGGGTTTATCAAATGGCACTCTAGATGTCGCTCAAGCTAAATTGTCGAATCCTACATCGCAGTATAGAGATTTTCACGACGATTGTATAAAAGGATTGGGTATATAACCTTGTTTCATATAACCGCCACTAGCCATATTGGAATGAAATTGTTTCATATAACCGCCACTAGCCATATTGGAATGAATATAATATCAAAATTCAATGTATGGTATGTAGATGACGGAACCCTAGGTGTTGTGGTGGATATAATAATAATTATGGTGCAGTCTAAAGGCTGCATTTCATGTTGGCCCAATGAGGGCCACCGGCCAATCTAAGGGACACAACACAACTATTCGTTAGACCGAGTTTGCTTTGCTCCTCTTAGGTATAACGCTACGAACAAATAAAACATGGAAGCCGCACGCCATACTAACTTGCCTTTCAAAAACGGTCCTGAATTTTAGTTGACAAGTGTCACCCCCTCTTCAATGCATCACGGTAACCAATTTCAATATCAACCTATAAAACATTAAACCGCCATTTAAAAATAGCTGTAATTGATCCTTCAAAGTTTTGATTGGCTATATTCTATAAACATATGTCAAAATGTTGCGCCGAAATATGCGCGGTGTTAAGAAAAGCGCTATGCCCTGCCCATCTTGGCACAATTGAACAATTGGTTTTGGGGGCATTTTTGAGCTGGCGTTAGACGTCCATGTTATATATATGGTCGCAGGTATAACGGCATCCCATAAATTGACCAACGTGAAGTGTGGCCATTATATTGACACTAATTTTTATCTAGTTTGTGATTTATAGATTAAAATAGGTACTGCAGTATGGATTTTGGATGTGTTTATACATATAATATGAATACAGTGGCGTAGCGTGCCTTGTCGGGGCCCCGTATAAAAATTTTTTGGAGGCCCTTATTATATATGGAGGTAATATAAATTACAAATTTTTTATAATTATTCTTTACACATTTTGGGGGCCCCCGTGGCCCGGGGGCCCCGTATAATTGATACGGCATATACGGCAGTAGCTACGCCCCTGTATGAATATGAGTCGCTCAGGACGACTGCATCTTTTTTTTTAACTTATCACTTTCCTATTTAGTCTCTTTTATAACTTGTTGATAAAGCCTCGCTATTTTTTGACAACTTAGTCCGTAGCGAGTTGAGATTTGAGATATTGTACAAATATTATTTATTTTTTAAATCATAAATGACTGTTTCAAAACAATACTAAATTTGTATTTTGGTCATAATTTAGAGAGCTTTGTCTCAAACTAATTGTTCGACTAAATCGCAATTACAATTATAATTTTGTTGACTCTAATCGTTTTGTCGCGCCTGACAAAACTTCAATACGTAAGCCTTTGTTTTTAGACGGTTCTGTGGCAAGATTGATTGCTCTGTACCGACTTGTGGTACTCTTTATACAGCACGACTTTACTGACTTACAGGGGTGGAGAACACCCTTTTCTTGAAGGCTTGAGTGCCTAGCAGGTGTTGGGCCAAAGTAGCCATAGAGTATATTGAATAATAGTGTAAATAAGGTAGCCGAGAGATTGTGTTCTATAGCCTACGTTATTTTGGGAGAGGCCTATCTTCATGTCCACCGGAGGGCTTCATGCCATGGTGATAATTATGCTCGCGATCCCATGCCACCGGATAAACGGACAAATCGACGGGTTGGGGTTTAGTGGGTAGGGCCAGGCTCTCTTCTTAGGCTCGCTTGGAGAGGGGATAAGAGCGGAAGAGAAGAGTCCCACATACCCCTATTACCCCTCCATAAAGACCTTCTCGCGGCAGGAGGGATGATGCATAAGGGCATTCCCCTCTTCGCAACAAAAAAGGCATATGTTTATGTATTGGACGCAGATAGCCTTATAATTATTTTTTGAAGACCTCCGTAGCCCAGTCGGTTGTAACCCTGCCTACGAAACTGGAGGTTCCGGGTTCGAGTCCCGGGAAGGGCATTTATGTGTGTGTTTCAGAAATAATTGTGACTATTGGTTGCTTTCTAATCTTTCTATGTATTTAAGCATTTGTATGTCTGTATCTATTATATGTACCTATACAGGGTGTTTGTTATGTCGTTAGCCAAATTTGGATATGTCATTCGCGATCACCAGTACACAACATTTTTGAAAAAAAAAGTGACTCTTTTTTTTAGTTTTTTTTCCCGTTTTTTATCCGGCAAAAACATAATTTGTGGTCACTAGGCAAGTTTGTTTCAATCCGTGCGATTCGATGGCAGACAAAAGGGTAGCAGGTTTGAGTAGTCAAGTCTTAGCCAATCAGGAGTTCATCACAAGCACCGATCAGCCGACGTCACTCACCCCACCATCGGCACTAAACAATGAATAAAATGTCCTAACTACATGCACTCACGATTGTTATTTGATTAAAACTGCCCAAGCGCATACCTACCTGTACCTGCTCGTCGTCATCAACAATTCAATTTGCTTAGAGAGTGCATTAGAATCGATATCTGAGGTAAACCAGTACGCGTTTGTATGACGGAACATTTAAGTTACTCCGTTCTTGAGGTCAAATTATGCTGGCTCGGCTGATCGTAAGATGCCATGTGCCATTTGTACAGCACTCTGTAAACAAAGAAAGAGTGCGCTTGCGTAAACGCGCTCGAGTCAAACTACCCTCAGATCGGCGCGCAACTCATAATACCCTCATTATTAGTACTGTATGCGATAGACTGATAATGCTGTCTCGTGAGATTTACCTGCAAGTTAAGCTCCACCTCCATTCCCCACCACGCGTAGGAAACTTGTTACGTACGTTATAACGCATTGAATTAGTTACCTTATGCGGGTTAATTAAAGTTGCAAACTCAAACACCCTTTCCAATCTGATTTGGCAGTTATGAGATGATGGGGGCAGTACGCAAAGTAAGCAAGTGATCATAGTGACCAAACATTCGTTAGATAATGGGATTTAAAAAAAAATCTATAACAAAAAGGATAATGAAAAATGGATTATTTTTGTTTTACCAAATATTTTTTTACGCCTTTACCCAACACATATTGCAATATGGCTAATGATATAACAAACACCCTGTATATATCGTCGCTTAGTACCCACAACACAAGCCTTAATTGAGCTTACCGTGGGAGGTTAATTTGTGTAAGAATGTCCCATGATATTGATTTATTTATGATGAACTGTCGTATAAGTTGCAGTCGCTATCGCCTGAAAAAGTCGTACCGCAGCCGTATCGTATCCGCCTCGTGAGCACTAAAACAGAAAACGAGTCCGTGTTAATTAATTTGTATTTCATAACCGAACGGGCAGTTGATGAATTGTGAGAGGGAACTTGGCGTGATGAATAGAGTTCCGAGGATGGCGAGGATCGATAGTGCTGATGGATCGACAGTGTATCGCTTTATAATTGTAGTTAAAATAGAGGATATATCATAGTATCAACCTTAAAGATAAATGATCGCGCCAACGTTCACGTTATAATGGAATTATTCAAATATAGAACGCCAAGTGTCTTTTACAGAGTGATTCAGAAGACGTGAGTAGTGCAGTCAAAGATAGAATAAAGTGTACCTAAAAATGTTCAAAAATATGTCCCAGTGCACTCTAATTCTGTGTAATAAGAACGTCGTAACATATTTAAGAGCGGATTTTTTCAATACTTATTTTTACACTTGACTGTACGGTCGACATAATTGTAGTCTACTACTTGATTAGAGTCGAAAACTGGTAGATAACATTTTTGTTGACTGTACCAACACTACACAATCATTAAATTGGTAGTCTTGGAGAGTAGATGAGGATGACCAATCCACGAAAAAGTCTACTTTGTCGGGAACGTGACGGCTATGACAGCTACCTTAGAAATATAATATGGAAAGTGCAAAAATCCTCTATAAAAATACAAACATCCAGTTATAACATTAAGATACACCAAAAATGGTATTCGTAACTTTCTTAGATGTAGTACCTACCAATCAAAAACGCAATATGCCCAATATTGTCGCATTACTCTTGTCCTTAGCCAGCAGTTTATATAGTACATTACATTAGAGGCCGGGAAAATGAGGATTTCCGGCCGAGTTGGTATATACGGATAGCTACCGAATAGGTAACGAGGCCGGGAATCCGATTTCACGCCGAGGCATGTATACCTAGTGCTTTTTTCAAACATACAAAAAAAATAATGACAATGTTGTTGAAATTAAAAAAAAGTTACTTCGCAGGCCTAGGCCTGAAAAGTGTTATAAAATTCCATTTCCATCCCAGTGAGTTACTGCGCCCTAAAAGCGATACTTCCGAGTCTATTTAAGGAACGTATAGACAATATTTCATTGCATGTTTGAGAAAATAAATTTAATATTTTCTTCGGTTACCGCGAGGATTACACATGAAATAAAACTATGAAAACGGATAAACTCGATAATGTGGTCTGCGATGACCACGAACCCTGTAAAGTGTTCGAAACGTCGGAATGAAGTTAACATTTGTTAATATACGCGAGTTTATCCGTTTTCATAGTTTTATTTCATACAAAAATAAATTTACATAAAATACAGCTGCATGTAAGTAAACCAAGCTAACCTATTGAGCTGTCCCGCCTGCAAAAAACATCAATAACCACTATTACACCAATAAAATTCAATACCCGCCATATACCACGTCCTACAACCACCGATAACCGATATCCATTCAAAACCCCATCACCGCATCAATAAAACTTGAAAAATAGTCCGCCAACAACATTTGCACGTGCGTGGAACGGAATATCTCACAATTGTTGCCGCGAAAATGCTTCCCGCGCATAAATCAAGTTGTCAGTGTTGCCGTTATAAATTCGCGGCTCGCCGCCGCGAACGCACCTGACGCTGGCAACATTACCTTGATTGCGAGCGGCAGGGGTGCCTACTTAGGGGTAAAACCCCTAAATTTAGGGGATAGATGAGGTCCGTGGGGTTTTTTAGGGGCTTGAAATGTTTCGTGGTTTATTTAAGGGGTTTTCAATACCATGTTTGTTCCTTCTATCTATGGAAACATGTTTACGAAAGTCAAAATATGTGTAAAAACTTTGTTACTGGAACAATGATATGCCTTCTTTGGCTTTGGAGTGTCACAGCTCGCAGTGACAAATACAGATTTACTACACGATTTTCGAAATTCAAGATAGACCCCTTAGGGCTGATTTATCAATCTCTAGTTAAAATTATCTGTTGGTTAAAAATATCGCTATCCTTTTCTTAAGTTATGTTATGAGACAAAAAAGAAAAAGCTAACACTTATTTGACTGTTAACTGTGGTTTGAAAAATTCCGTAAAAAATTTTTTAACCTCTATCTTAGTTTTAGGGGGATTTCAGCTTGAAATGAGTGTTAAACAAAATTTGGAGTTGGTAACCCTGTCGAGCGGCGCGCTGCATTTGCCTTCGGTCCACGTTTTTGAACGAACGTACTCGCAAAACAATACCAGCCTAAGATGAGCTGACACTCCCCGCGCGCTTTGGAACGTTAAGCTTTTGAAAATGGAACGCAGCAAGAAAGAGACGGGTCAGGTTATTCTGGAACGTTCGCCAGTCATACTTCACCGAAGTTTCTTGCTTTTGGTTCTTTATGCCTAGCTCTTTGTTTCGCACTTCGTACAGTAATGACTCGAAACTTTCTTGAAATTAGACTCGTAGGGAACGGTTTTTGGTGTCGAGACACTCGGTTCTAATACGAAAGTTATGATTATGAATGTATGAATGTGCTGAGTTGTTTGAACTAATGTGGAGGTCTCAGCGTTTTATGTAGTTTGCGCGTTGGTTCTCGTTAAAAGTTTGGTTCGCGTGACGGGTGAACCATGGAGCTAAATTATGTCTAGGTAATAAGCTAGTTTGGCTCAATTTTGTATCAAGCTTCGAAAAATATGCCTACATTATAAAAGCACTTGTTCAAACGCTTTCAGCAAACAGCATTGGCAGGAAAATTGGGCTTTGTCGTCAATTTTGTAATTGTTAGTAAATAATAGGTTTAAAGAATCTTTATTTGTTCTCATAAGAATTTCACAATTCACTTAAAATGAGAAACTTACATAATAACATGCAGCATTTAACGATAAGAGCGCCTTACATATTAATATTTACATAATTACATTACAATTCATACTAATTAAAATTTTGCGTATTTACATATAAAATTAAGAAGGTATGGTAGTTACACATTTTATTATAATTACATTGTACATCATTCTCAACATTTGCAATTAAAGGGTAGAATGACAACAGAGTGCGCCGGCGAGGTGCGAAACTCGTACGCAGATCGCTGTTTAAGTCGATCGCGGAATAGTAACAACTAGTGGTAATTTAATACAATGATTATTATGTAATATGTTATTCTATTAATATTTGATGTAAATATGTGTATAGGTTTAGTTACTTATTTATAGGCAAAGTTCAAACACAATGTATATTGTTATATTGAATAAATAAATTGAATTGAATTGAATTTATTTGTAAAGCAATTATTGCATTTAATTGGATCTCGTTTGTTTTATTTTATTGTAAAAGAATAATTTATGGTTCCAAATTCCGTTCGTCAGGTTCGTGTCTTAAAAGAAATAATTGTGTAAAATTACCATGTCGATGTTTAGTATAAAGGACTATGCGTCAAAATGGACCAAAAACCAACAGAGCTGGGAGTAGTGTCATTAAAAAGGTCTGTTTATGTACTTTATTTCATTCTATAGGACCAAAGTTGAATTCCATTGGATAATTTTATATGAGTATGGCGTTCTGCGGACACTCTCTAAGTAAATCACCGGTCGTTCAGACACCATTCATCATACTATTTACTCTGACTAAAATACAAATATCTCCGTTTTGCAATGGAATTGAACATAGTGTCCATAGAATGAAATGAAATAAATGTAAATACCTATTTAATGACACCACTTTTAGCTCTGTTGGTTCTTGGTCCACTCTCCATACAAATATGCCCATGGTCCTTTGGGCTACTTCTTGGTGTTTGATGCTTCACCTGATCCGGTTCGGATCCGATAGATTTTGACCGGATCCGGTCAGTGCCCTAAAATACCGGATCCGGTTTCAATCCCTACCCCTGACTGATTGCTTGGAGCCCTATTAAGCCCGAAGTATTTTTGAAACGCACCTTTACGAATGAGAGACGCAGTGCTATCGAATTTCAATTAGGCCCGCTAGGCCCCTATTCGACAATGTGGGACGAGCCGTGCAATAACGCGAGCGTTGCGCGAACTCGAGCACTGAACTTCCGCTGCTCGAAGCGTCGGAGCTACGAAAATATGGATGAGGCGTATTGTTTTCGTTAGCCTTGTACTGTGTTCTATTTATTAATTTTTTTTTGTGGCCCTCATTGTATGTTAATTTTGGTTAATGTGAAATCGCACTGTCTTCTGGTTGTCCTGAAAATCAGCGCCATGGCGAAAATGTTGGTGATGTTTTGGGTTAAGATGTATTGAAATTAAGTTTATCTCTTACAACAATAAATTATGTTTTATCCTATTCTTCTATTTTTGACAGTGTTATATGCTGAGTGGCATCCATTTTGGTGTTGTTTTTGGTTAAGATGTATTCAAATTAAGTTTATCTTTTATAGCAAATAAATTATATATTCTATTCTATTGTATGTACTATTGGGATAGTTCCTGAGAGCGTAGCTGGGCATTTAAAAACAAATCTCGAAAATGCAATCATGAGCTGATTCATTCTTGATAATAAAAAATAATGTCGAAAATATATTTTCCATCAAATAAATTTTTATATGAACTTACTACCAGCGTCCCGTAAAGGAAACTTAAGTTTTATTAATTCCGATTCGGCAAATTGCCCGCGAAGACTCCACACTCGCGTTCATAGCTTTTACCCAAGATTCGTGCATGAGTGAGAAGAGGAATTGACTATAGCGTTAAACATTTCCGGATTAAATCCCGTTTCTTTCCGAACAGCTCGTTTTTTCCGGATTAAATTTTCAACTCTAAATCAATGTGAATTATGTCTAATTTTTACTTATACCTACCTGAAACGCGATGTGTTCGAATAAAAAGTCAATTGAAATGGAAGGATTCATAGCGACAGTGACAATGATTATTTCATTAAGAACCCGGAAAAAAACGAAAGTTTCCTAAATCGTCTCGTTTCATATTTCGTCAGTCGCGCGCGCGCAGCGGTTGAGGGTGGATGCGAGCGCTATTCGGTTAATCTTAATCTAACCGATACGGGTTATTTGTGAAAATGTCGAACGTTGTAAAGTGCAATACGTGTAACATAGTTATAGACGAACTGCTAGCATTTGTTCAAAATAAACTGTCGCTAGTAGATGATGTGACGTTAGTCCGACTTTGTACCGGAGCATTTTCGAGTGAGGAAATCAAAAGGTCGAAAGCGTTGCTATTCGACTCTGTGTCTACGAATCAGAGAAATATCGCAAGGAAAAACAGTGGAAAGGAGGAACGGGACATGGAGGATATCGTTGGCTTACTAAAATCGACCGTCGAGCAGAAAGTACCAGTGTTCGTTGCACGACAGTTAGATCGTTTGCCACCGTTAACGATAGACCACTTAGACTGTACGAAACTTGTAAAGGACATTGCGAAATTACAAAGAGAAATCGATACCGTTAAATCGACATATGCCACCAATCAGGAACTTGAAGAACTGCGTATTGGCATCCAGAACATGAAATATGCTTCCTTGCCTCCATTTGTCAA